>VXBA01002147.1:168641-226884 GCA_013399895.1 Serilophus lunatus | reverse complement strand
GAGCACCTCTTATTCCAGTTCCACGGTTTTGTTACTAGGGCCAAGTGCATCCCAGAAGTAGCCTGGAGGCGAAAGTCTGCCTTTTTCTATAGGTTTGCCTTACACATGTCAAAAAGTTACTCGAGGGTCTTGACACCCCCCACCACCTTCTGGGCTTCCTCTTCTTCAATGGCTAGATACAGTGTATTTATGTGAGGAACATGGCTTTCTTTCTCATCTCCCTTTGTCCTTTCCTCCCTTTTAGTTCACACCCTACTAATTAAACAAGTAGCAATTTGCCTACACTCCTTATTTTTTGCAGCTACTCAGCAAATTGGACTTCTTGGATCAATTATTTCTTCATTCCTATTACACCTATGCACAAATTTACTTAACCAGTTTAAAAAACCCCTGATGCTTAAAACCTTATGCTTAATATTGGAGCGCATTCTCACTGGAGTAATGCTGTTTTGGCTCAACTGAGCTATGCATATCACACCGGAAGGCGACATTCAGCCTCCTAAGATACAACTAAATAGATAGCTTAGTAAACTTGATCTAATCAAAACAAAAGGTGTTTTAACTCAGCCAAATGTAAAACTACCCATCAGGAGGAAAGAAAGAAAATTATAGTTACTGAATGGAGAACTGACAGTCACCGACTTTGTATCTCTGGTTCCAGTTTTTTTTATATGCCTTTACTAAGATTAGGTGTAGTCAGAGTAGGGATTCCTCCTTTCTTTGCAGAGCTACTGAGCCCAATCAGGGAAAGAAACTTGTAAGATTGGAGAGATGCGAGGGAAACTGCCTGGAGCTGGGAGACTGCACCTCCAAGGAAACGTGAGACGCTGTGGTGAGGGACAAAGAGCAGATACCAGGTTGCCAAGATGATGAAAGAGATTTCCTGCAACCATAGGGAAGTCAGATGCAAGTCAGATGCAATGTGGAAGGTCTGTGATTTGAGTAAAATGAAGACTGGATGCTAGGACAAGTCTGCAAAGGAGCAGAACAGGATAGCAGTTTATAAACTCCCTTTATGACTATTCTCCTTTGACTTTGGTCTGCTTACAAAATTTGGGAATCTAGTCTATGTAATTTTAAAGCTTGACTGTTTCTTAGTTTATTTTTTCAGTTTAAAATCCTTTGATCTTCTTTGGGTAGTCCAGTCTAGTAAAAGGTCTAGTAAGATCCACCTTAAAGCTTTTTCTAATCATGGATCCCATTGCATAGATAGTTTACTGAAAAGCAGTGACTGAAAACTGATGCAAAGAGAAACGAGCTCCCAGTACACAAGTCTCATTGACAAGAACTACAGGGTTGATTTGCTTAGGGGCAACAAATTGGAATAGGGAAATAAATAAAATTGGTAGCATTTAATGGAAAATAGCAACAAAACTTTTCTGAAGAAAATGTGACAAACTCAATGACCTTTGCTCACATATTATCATAAAGAATTAATTATGTCTTCCATGGTATCATATGCCATGCTAAATGATTCTGCTAAAAACAAAAGGCATAACAAGATCTCAGTGTTTTAATTTTGTCTTTCCTTCTACTTGTTAGTAACAAGAATTTAAATATTCCTTCATTTCACTTTACATTTAGCTCTGATTGAGATAGGTCTTACCTTAAAATGAGACATTTCAAGAAGGCTTGAAAGTAGAATACATCACAAAGCGTGTAGATAGATTCATTCAAATAGCTGGAATTTGAAATCTCTATTTGAGAATCTTCCAGACATTTTAGAGAAATGAACATAAAACCGCTGATTTGCTTTGAAGATTCAGTAGAAAAGTTAGATTTCCAAATCTTTATGTATTTATTTTAGTTTAGACTTGGAAAAACAAAATTATTCCTAACTTTTTTCTGGGCTATGTGGGATTCTTCAGAAAATTATCATTTAAATATTAAATTTGAAGTAGTCTGTTTTCACACCAGTGCACTTGGGAAGGTAAGTATACTGGTTACTACAGCTGTGCTGCTTTCTAAATAAAGTAGGTAAACATATTTTCTAGTATTATTTATCACTTAACAACTTGCATGACACTGGGCAGAGATACTGAAAAAAGCTTTTCTCCCAGACAGCATGCTCTCATCTCACAAGCTCTCCATACACAGACCTTCAAAGACAAAATGAAAATATTCTGTGAAGAATGGTGACAACATCAGTTCATAAAATTTGAAAAACTTATGCTGCAAATCTTAGTCATGTAGTGTCTCAGAGCATTCCATTAATGAGTAAAAGTAATTTTTGAAGAAAATACAAACTGAGGAGTTTTGTTCAAACAGTAACACTGGGTAAGGGGACATGGATAACTGTTCAGCTTTTTATTTTTCAAAGCAGTGGTATCATAAGAGAAGAGTCTGAATGTGGAGATATGAAAATGAGCATCTGTTGTTATGAAAAATGTCAGACATAGAAGTTTAAAATATCTGTTTTACTTAGATTTTTCTGCTTCCCTCTTGAAGAAGGAAGAAAAAAAAAAAAAAAAAGGAAGATAATAGTTATTGCCTGTGCAAGTATTTCTCAGATTTCAAATTTTATACTGTCTGTCTTCAGGGCTTGAGGAGTCTTTGTGTTAAGAATCCACCTGATAATAATGTTTCACTGGGAATAAAATAATTCTCATTTGCCAGAGGCAACTGGCAAAAAAACTTCCTAAGTCAATGAAAAGACTGTTTTTTATTAGCTGGAATTTACTTCTAGTTCTTTGTCTTTCACTTTCTGCCTCTGCTTGGCTGCAGGAACTGAAAAAGAATGTGTGCATGAAAGCTCAATAAAATATGCCAAGTCTTTCTCCACTTTGAGTTTCTATTCTACTAAAAGATTCCTCTTCCCCGTTTTCAGCAAATATGAAAATCATAAAGAGGGCAGAGGTTATGTAGCTTTTCAGCTCAACTAGGATAGAATAATCATCAAATAATTTGATTTGGAAAGGATCTCTAAATGTCATCAACTCCCCTCTTCAACTAGACATCAACATCTTCAATTAGATCAGGCTTCTCAGAGGCCCATCCAACCTGACTATGAATGTTTTCAGGGATGGAGCATCCACCACCTTTCTGGGCAACCTGTGCCACTGCCTCACCATCCTCATTGCAAAAAAATGTCTTGCTTATATCTATTCTAAATATACTCTAGTTTTTTGTTGTTGTTGTTTTGGGGTTTTTTTTGTTTTTAATTGAAAAGGGCTAGTTTTAGACTAGTATTAGAACAGAGCAAAGAAAGAGAAAAGTTGTGAACAACATCTGGTGTTAAAACATGAATTTAATAGTCAGGTAAAGCCAATTAGTAGTTAGCACATACCTCTGAATCCACATGAATTATGGCAGCAGTAGTAGTAATAATAATACTCTAGATGTATATAATGACTACAACTCATAAGGACTTACAAGTTTTAAGGGCCAGTTTATTTTTCTGAGGCACTCATCAAAGTGGATTCTATTCCTGAAGGGGCCTTTGAGTACCACAGTAGTAAGAATTCAGTTTTAGATAGGAATATTCCTTTTTTTTTTTTTTATTCTCACCCTCCTATGGTCTTGCCAGAGTAGAGCTGTTCTACTTGCAGCTGAGGTTGCTTGTAAGATAAAGAGTGATCAGGAAATACGCTAATCCAGCACATCCATTTCACGCTGCAGTGCTGTCTTGTCTTCAGAGCAGTCCTTTCAGGGTGGCCTTGGTGAGCTGGTCAATCTCCCATCTCCTCCCCAGAACCAGCAAGTCTTGCAGGTTTGGTATCCAAATGCAGGTAAAAACTGGAACTACAAAATCACAACTGTAAATCAGACAGAGTAAATTATTACAGAGGTAAAATCAAGGTCCAAATCACGTTAAGACAAGTAATTTACTTCAATTATATGTTGGGAAAACAATATTATCATCATATTCCAGAACTCTGTTCTGAAACTCTTTCAAATTGAGGAGGTGCAAGGATTTATCTCCCTAAGTGAGGTCACCCAAGCCCCAGATACATCTCTATCACTTCTCCTTGCTCTCAGCTGCTTTGAAGAGAAGTAGAGTGTTTGGAACAAACTAGGCTGCCATCTGTAGGAAGTGTCTTCAGGCTCTTTTCCAGAAAGGGTGACGTTCACTTTCACAGCCTCTTCCTTATGTTAGCCTGGGAGGTTCTGATTAAAGAAACGTACTTTGAATGGGAGATAAGGAACAACATTTGCCCTTGTCTCGCCTACTGTTAACCTTTGTCATTCAAGGATTATTAGCAACTGAACTCCAGATGCTTTGCTTTTCCCCTTGGTACTTTTAGGATTGTGGGTTATAATTCATCTGAGTCTGTTGCTTTGTCAACTTTTAATCATTCTAATTAGTAATTATCTACTCTAATGAAATGATAAAGCCTTTAACAGTTCAGTTTTCCCTCTCCCTGTAGGAAATTCTATCTCCTCTTCTGGCATGTTACCTTCTTTGTTTAAATATGAAGACAGAGAAATTATTTGAGGGCTGTACATAAACGGTAATTTTGCCTGTTTAAACACTTTCCTTGCTGATTGATTGTTTTTTATAATTGTAGTTACTCTTTAGCTTTTGTTTACATATCAGTATTTTTGTTAAACTTCCATAACAGTAAATGACAGCAGGGAGGGAGAAAACAGAAATGGCATAAAATCTAGAAACTCTTTCCAAATCAGGAAAAAAAATGCAGATTTTACCAACACCAAAGGTGACTGTTCATAGCAACGAATTTCAAATCCATGCTGCATTTTGACTCAGTGAAGCATACTTTCGTTCTGCAAGCAAGATCATGTTAGCATGAGAAGTATGGAATGAGGCATCAGTCTATGACATTACATTATATGGATTTCATTTACCTTAGGCCTGGGCAACAAGTAAACTTGGATTTCTCCACTGTTAATAAATACTCCAAATTTGCATCTGCTTTTCATTATAGCTCTTTTTCATTTGTCCTTTAGCTGTATTTCAGAAGAAGGAGAGTTTTTGTAAAATTACTATAGGTACTTGGGTACACATTTAGGAGAAGATGTTACAGAAGAGATCCTGTATGGGCTCAGATAGCTGATTGCTGTGACAGGGGAGGTATCAGATCTACAGTCAGTTCCTGTTTTGTTTCCTGGCTGACTGCCTCAAGGTAGCTGCTCACTGAACAGGCTATATGATTTATTTACTGTCCAGTACACTGCTTAGTTTGACTCCCCTTTTGAGCTGCCCAATTACTGAGTGCAGTCTTCTTCCCTCATCAATGCTTTTGCATATTCTTTCTCTTGTCTTCAACAGAAAAGGGTCCATGTGATACTGCTGTGCTGCAGGGACAGTTTCTCAGTTTTCTTGTTGGGAGATACATCTTACCTATTGAACACTTTAAATCAGAGAAAGTACCTGGCTTCCACAGTAGCAAATTGCGAAAGAGGTAAGCATTTACTTTCTGGAGGAAGACTGGAAGCAGTAAGAAGCATAGGATATGATTCAGTTTCTCACTCATTTAAAAGCGTGTCAATATAAAATCATCCCCCCAAAGCAGTATTTGAACACAGAGAATAAAGTATAAGAGAATCCAAAAAGATCTATGAGGAGGAGCATGGACAAGGGAAAGCAGGGAACAAGAGGACAAGGCACTTAATATTTGAAGAGGAATTAGCCTAGGAGAAGAATAGGAAAAAAAACAAACCACACTATTCACGAGACATACGGAAAAATGAGAAAGAATGGAGTTCTGCCTTTTAGAAAAGGAGAGTCAGGACATGAGAGAAAGCATTCAAAAGAATGTGAAGTGGGTTAAGAAGAAATAAGAAGAGAGAAGAGGTTGGAAATGTGGAAAATGAGAAAACTTTTCAGGTAAACATAGAGTAATTTTATATCTTTGACTATTTCTTATGAGGAATGATATAGCCATAACTCAAGCCTGTTACGAGTGCAGTTCCATCGTGTCCATTCCTTTCTGTTATTCCAGATATGAATTCTGTACCTCTGCAGGCTTACAGGCAGTTGGAGACATACTATTCATACAGTATCCTCACACATTTTCATTCACAGAGCATGGGACTACATGTCACTTTTCTATCCTATCTAATTTTTATAACTTTCAAAATGCATTGCCCTTTTTCCATTAAGTCCATCCTGCTTGTCTGCTATTACATATTCTTTTCTTGCTTAAGGCAGTCAAGTTTCTAATTTCCCCTTCTAGGAAGTATGTTGCTGTGGAAGGCTTCCCAACATGTCTCCAGCCATGCAGGAATTATTCCTTTTTCTGGAGTGTTTAATCAGCATACTCACATGTGAGCAGCAGCCCTCTGGCATGCACAAACCTCAGTCCCTGTTTCAAACGCCTCAGAATCACAAGAATCTCATTGGTTTCCACCTCATCTATCTAGCCTTTCTTACAGGAGTAACTTCTCAGCTGGAATTTATTATGTCTAGGAACAAGTCCTGGTAAATTCGTCTTATTTTGCTTTCAAAGCTGCATATAATAGAACCTGATTTAGTTGTCCCTGAATGCAGCTGAATGGGACAGGACATTTTAGAGGGATTGCCACATAGCTACTTTGAACACATTTATTTCTGTTTCCTCTAGTTACTGATCTGAATTTGTGATACAGATTTTTAAATTCTGTAAGATGGCATAATTTATTTGAAATCTTTTATTGTGTAGTAGATGGTAGTATGATTTCTACAAGAATGGGAACTGAGATGAATCTGAGATTCAGATATTTCAGTTCTGATTGAAATGACATTTTCAGAAATCTAGTTTTTTGGGTGCCTTCTGAATGAAAATTAAAAATTACACTGATAATTCTATGGGGGAAAAAAAGTCTTTTTTGAGAAGAAGGCTACTATGCAATAGAAAAAATCTTTTCAGCAAGTCTTACAAAGACTTCCCTTACTTTGTTTTGGGTGAAGAACAGTCCAAACAACACATGTCCTCTTGAGTAAGACAAGATCCCATACAGATACCTCAGCGTTTTTATAAATTTAAATTTAAATGTTATTAATAATTATAATAATAATGATAATAATGTTGTTTAATAGAGCTAATACCCTTAAAAGGGTAGCTATACGATTCCGGTATTCTTCATTACCATTGTTCTTCATATGGAAACTAGCACATTAGCCATAAAATAAATTAAAATTTAGAAATTTTGAGGATAGTCTTGAATTAATTCCAAAATATCCTTTTATATAGGGAAAGTAATGCCTGTAAAGTGAAATCTCCTTTGCCAGAATAAAGAAGCATAGTGCCTAATCTCATCTCTGTGCCAACAGCAAGTACTTCTTAAACTGTCAAGATTTTGTTTTTTCTTGACTAAACTTCAAGATAAGAAATGGAAAATATATGCAGAGATTTCAGTTTTAGTGCCTGTGATTTCAAGTACAAATTCTACAACAAACCTGGGGACATTCATTAGCCAGTTCTGAATTTGTTACAAGTTAGCAACTCCTGAATTTGTTACAAGCTGGCCAGTGACAGCATTTGAACTACGCAATTTATAAACTGCATGATATGTGAGAAGTAATGTACCTGATATTTGATTTTTATGACTTCATTTTTAATTCTGCCCAGTGTGTTGCCCTGCTATTCTCAAGTTGTTTCTTAGCTTTACAGTATCTTAAACATGATTTTGTGAAAAGTGTGCCCATAAAGACAAATCGACTCAGCATTTTGTTGTCATTATGGAAAGAAACATGAGCTCAACATCTCACTCTGAGATGCTGATTGTAAAGGTAGTTCCTCATTTTCCCATTTGATTGCCCTAGCTCCATGTAAGCTATACTCAGAAGCAAAGACAAGCAGAGTCTTGAAGCCTCATATGTGTGCAAAGGAGGTGCATGAGGAGTGACTGAGGGTTACTAGCCATCCATGCAAAGTAATATTTTTGTGCCTTTGAATTAATCCAGATATCTACATGGGCTGGAAGACAGACATGGACAGATATGTGCCTTTCCAGAATAGCGGACTGTAAATCAGGCATCATGTCCTAAACTTAAATCAGATACATATGTTTAGGCAACACACCCTAGAAATCCTGCTCCTTAGTTATTTCATGGAGGGAGTCAAAACATCTGCCTTCTTTGCAGTAAGAGTAAGGCAGCAAATAACATTGCTGTGTATTGGCAAGGCCTGCATTATTAAACCTTGTGACTTAACGAATGTTTGTTTGGTCTTGGTGACACTATTTTCCAGAGTCTGAGAAAATTAAACACCTAAATCCAAATGAGGTTAAAAGGGAATGAAAAAGGTAGAGAAAATGGTGTCTAGAACAGATAAAACATTTAATAGTCTAAAGTGGCATCTAGGGAGCATTTAAGTGTGTACACGTGTCCTAAAAGGTTAAATCATCCAAAGAAAAGAAAAGAGAAGATTGTAACACTGTACCTTAGGCTGCTTTTGTGTGACTGGGGAGTCCTAGATACACTTTTTGCCTCCCAGAACTGTGTCTGTATATTCTTGTCAGTGGATATATATAAACATGTCTAGGAAAGTAAGAGAGGTTCTGAATTCCATTCTTGGCATCAGGCAGCCAAACATATCATTATGATGTAAATTCTACATTTGGATGGCAGGTTTCTTTGAAAGTCCCAAACTCCTGCCATAAAGGTAATTTGGATTTATATTTATCCACATAATTAGTTCTGGAAGTTAGTATGGGGGTCTTTTTTTTTTTTTTTTTTTTTTTCCTTTTTCACCTACATAAATTTCAAAGAGGAAGAATTTGTGGGATTAAGATTATTCCATCATGAAAAGCAAGAAAAGAACCCAACATGTAATAGCCAGTCACGATTGACCATATAGCATGATGGCTGTATAAAGAAAAAGAAAAAAAGAAAAGAATTTCAGCCAGTTGGGAAGCTGTCCCAGATACTGATGAAAAGATAATAATTAATGATAGGATTTTTATTCATTTATTTATTTAGAGACAGATGCATTACTAATTTTAACCTCAAAAGGACATTTCAGCCTTGCAAATTGTACAGATTTTTGGATGGTACTTTTTAGATGTTTCTGTAAGAAATGTGGACTTTGCTATTGGCATTTTCTTTCAAAAATCTTTCCAATCTAAAGGAACTCCCTTCCCCTTTACATTTTCTGCAGAGCTGAAAACATGAGATCTGTGCATCATATTTTGATATTTTGTAGGTTTATTTACCTCAATAACTACTCATCACATGGAGCAAAAGATAAAATTTTGGCCTAACCAATGTAAGAGGGATCAGGGTTTCCCTCAACCATTTTCCAGTGTGAGTTTGAAAAAGGCCTCACGTGTGTCAAAGATAGAATGTTCTTAGTGTGCCTTTCATGCTCTATATGACTGTTTTTTTGTTGGTGAAAGGAGAATGCAGCTTATTGCCAATATTTAACCAGTATTTGAATTGCTTTTTTTCTTTTTTGAGAGTAGGGACTTATTTTCTCTCTAACATATCACCAAAGAATGTGAAAGGCTGCCCCCTGAAGTCACTGATGGATATGTTGATTGTCTTTGGATGGAGTCCTGCAAGAAGCACCACACTTTCCCGATAGAAACATTTTGACACCCTGTTATCTTCCTGAGTTGATCAGGCACCTGCTGCTACTCCACCTGCCTTCTTGGCAACCAGAAATGCCTGTCTGCCTCTCTCCTATTTTTTTCCCCTTCTCTGGCTGTGTAAGTATCAACAGGTGGGATCAATTGTGAGGAAGGATGTTGTGCCAATTGCTTCATTGCTGGCATCTAGGCAGGAGTTCCTGTAGAGGGGATGGCACGTGTGGCTTGAAGAAGGCTGCTCTGCAGAAGTCTGTGCTGTCTGGCACCCGTGTATTGGAGGAAGGGTCAAACCAACTTTGGGGCAGGCAGGGTGCCATTCTGACAGAAGGGGTAGCCAAAATGCCAGATAGACATACAGCAAGTGTGTTTGCTGAGGGTTTGATTGTGAGCCAGCAATGTTCAAGCAGCTGTTTGTCTTGAATTTACATGTATTTATTTAATGAAATGCATGAAAAATAATCTAAAGGTGCATTGTATTAACTTAAGAAAAAAGTAAAAATTGCTTCTGAATCTGAGCAGAAAGGTAGTGTGCAGTCAGAGCTGATGGGTATGTTTGTGCACTTTTGTTTGCCATGACAAGTCTCTCTAGGGCGTGTTTTGTAGTAGGAACTGTCCTCTAATAGGAAGTATTGACACTCTTCTTATACTGTAGATGGTGGAAAGATGCAAACTTCAATATGTTGTAAGGATCAAGTCATTTGGATCTGCCAGAATTTAAAAATCTTTATATTTTAAGCTAGATAAGTGTATTTTTTTCAGACATAACTGAGGAGGATGGATATGCCGAAGAATATAAAGAGCAATTTTAAAATCCGTTGACCATGTTAAAATCTTAGAAAAAAGTTCCTTCTCAATTTCTGTGTGAAGGTTTGAATCAGTACTTAAATTATCTGCTTTAATATACCTCTTAAGCAATCACCTCTGTTTTGAGAGCATACTGAGAGCAATCAGCCTGTTTGCAGCTAATCTCCTCATTCTAAGCTACTAAATAGCAACTTTAACACAAACATTTGAATTAATTGCTGGCATCTCAATGGGACAGATTGCCAAGACTTTATGGATGAGATCCAGCCTTGATACTGTATAGGATATCAGACTTGCATTAGCCTAGCAGTCAGTCAGGTCCCTTAAATACTTGTCATGTGGGGAGTAGACAAAGCCCTCATTTGCACTCTGTGTAGCTCTCAATATGCAAAACTGTCTTCCCATCTGATGGGGCTGTCTTATTAGTAGATATCCAGAACTGAAAGGCTATGCTATTGTCACATTTTTATCTTTCTCCATTCCAGCATTGATGGACATAAGACTTGTAATACTACTATAATGATATTGATTAAGATAGAGCCTTAGGTGAAGCTTGTAAAGACAAGGTCACTCCTTGGACGGTCCTTAGATTGTATCAGTGTCTGTTTAAAATTAGTCTGCTACACAGGCTGAAGAAAATGATGCCATTCATGATGCCCTCCTAAGTCTTTATTGCTTTCTCCATTGCTGCTGCTCATTGTTATATTTAGTGTCTGACCACAGGATCTGCCATATAACGAACAGTCAAAATGAAAGGGAGAAAAATAAGATTGGATTTCAGCAATTTCTTCTGAACTTATAAGCTCTTAAAATTGTGAAATTTGGCAGGAGAAACTGAGAAAAGATATATTACCTCCTCTTCCAACACTGTACTGTTTATTTTACATCTTTTAAGTATGATGTGTGTTTTATAGGAAGCAAAAAGCAGAGACTAAAGGAGGAATAGCAGAAAAGGAGACTAAAGGGCAAATACATTATTCTGATTAATCCTTGACTAAGATTGATTCAGTGAGGTGAGAAAACATCTGTTTGTTGGGTTTTTTTCTACCATTTTTTCTAAATCTTATGAACATTGTGTCTGAATAAGTACCTGAGTATGAGTTCCACACTGGGAGAACTACTGTGGCATTTTGAGATGTTCCCTTAGAAAAAGATTAATTTTGAAAATGCTTTTAAAGAAATGAGAAGATATGAGTTCTGTACACTTAGAGTGACATAGACTGGCCAGTTGTGCAACATGCTCATAAATCCACTTATGCTGGTGAACTGTAATACGTTTACTACAGGCAGTAGTAATTCAGACCTTAGTAATTTTATTCTCAACATAACTAAATGTTTTGCCCTCTCTTTTAAGAACTCTGTTCTTTTAACAAAGAATTTAAAATATCTAATTCAGCAAGGGCTAATGGACCAGAATATATGTAGGAGCAGTAGATGTATGTATACCTGGAGAAGCGTTCTTCAGTGTTTGCAGTCATGAAGTCCAAGTGTGAATATCTAATAGCTGAGCAGTCCCATAATAATTTTCAAGCTTGTCCAAAGGGCTTCGTGGAGGAAAATATGACCTTACAGAGCAGTAGCTAGTTTTGTGAATCTCTGGAAACATCATCCTCAATTTTACAGAGGTAAAGGCTCTGGTATG
The DNA here is from genome assembly GCA_013399895.1 of Serilophus lunatus. NCBI lineage: Eukaryota > Metazoa > Chordata > Aves > Passeriformes > Eurylaimidae > Serilophus > Serilophus lunatus. The sequence continues at coordinate 214,967 of VXBA01002147.1, read as the reverse complement.
TTTTTTGTCACCAGCTTTATCACTGTGCACAACTGTGTTAATGAAGAAGCACAATTAATTTACCACCTAATTTGTTACTTGCTATTTGGCTGCATGCTATTACCATCAGAAGTGTTTGTGATGGTAGTGGCCAGGAGTTAAATTTAAATAAACTATATGGCCTGTGGAAATTTTCTCTTACAGATCACCAGCTAACAGAGACAACTCATTATGTTCAAAAGGAAAGGAAGGTGAATATGTTTCAATTTATACTTCTCTTAACAGTGGATTTGCCAAGTCCAGCAGCAGCCTTGTGCAGAAGCATTTCCACACACTTCTACTGTGATAGGAAGTGATAGAATGATTACCTCTTTGTAACTAAAAATGTGATGATTCTCATAAAGCCACCTATCTTAACAGATCCACATTGCCATATTTTCATAATCTGGAATAATGCCTAGATAGGGCTTCTTTCCAACTCCTTGACTTATATCCTGTGCTTAAAAAGGAACTGGGACAAAGCACCCTATTGATTATGAAGCTCAGAATAGAAAATACTGTATCATATAAGGTTCTGTTGTAATACAGTATGGTTGGTAACAATTTTGTTGAGAACATTGCTTTAACTCGACTGCAAGCTCTTTTATATAGCTCTGTTCAGAAGCATTTATAGTCCATGGAATGAATCAGTTTCTAAATCATAGTTGACTGCGATTTCTGCTATTTGTATTTGTTGTAGGAGCAGTACTTTTATGAGAGAAATCACTGCAAATTTGAAATACTGCTTTGATAAACATCAAAATTCAAGAACTGGAGGCACAGAAGCACATTTAAGAGCTAAATAGGAAACAGTTGGAATTTATCTCCAAAGTGATTGCTAAATGGAAATCAAAAAGGTCAGCTGCAATTCACTCTAGGGAATCAAGATTCACACAGTGAGAGATGCTGCAGGTGCTGTGCTGGACAGTGAAACACAATGTTTTTAATTAAATCATGGGTCTTCCTGAGGGAATATTGCATTAAAATCCAAGTGAATTTGACATAATGGCAAGATCTACATTCCTGCTTCTTCCTCAAGTCATTACATTAGTCTGCCAATTAGATCAGGAGGGAGGCATTTCAAATTACAGCAGCAGTTTTACAGAGTAGATAATTATGTCAAGTTATGAATGACAGAAATTACTGCAGCTAGGGTTTTGGGTTTTTTTGTGGGGTTTTTTTTTACCCTCTCTCTTTTTGCTTTTTCCCTTTTTTCTGTCTTTTCTCCCTAATTTTTTTTTCTTTCTTTTTGATGCTAGGAAACCTCCGATGTTATATAGTACTTTGATTAGCATTTAGTTCTTGCTACTTTATTAAGCAAACAGCTAGTCATAACTTGTCTATGGCTGTTGCTGACAATTATAGCTAAGCTACAATATTTTTTATTATATTTATGCTTCTGATCTCTAAATATCTGGCTTCTTTCACTGTTGTAATCCTAACTTCAAAGTAGTGGCCAGAAAAGTTACCTATGCAGGAATTTCATTGGATGTGAGATCTTATTTACTGTTGAATACTGTTTTTTATGTAATTGTACTATGACAAAAAACATGCAATGCTAGTGTGAAGATTACTTTTGGCTTAACAGAAGCATAATTGAAACTGAAGATGTAAGAGATTTAGTTTTAAAATATTTTCATTAGTGTGTATTAGAGTACCATATTTTTCCCAGCATTTAAAAACTGCTTATAAGTCTAAACAAGGTAATTAGGGTTGTTAATAGACACCTGCACTGTTTATGTTTACACTGTGTCCTCTAGAACTACAGGTTTTGTTTGCAAGATTATTTTCTTTTATGTTTCTATTAACTAATGCTGAATTAGAGTTGATTTGATTTGGAGTATATAGAACAGCCTCACCTAATTACTTCATCTGGATAATTTCTACTGTGGATTTAGATGAATTCATTATGACTGTATTCTCAGAAAATATAGTATTTCTATATTTATAGATTTGAATGAAAGAGTGTGGAGGTTAGTTCAGCTTGAATTACATTTATTTTTAAATATTTTTACTAATATATTTAAGGATGTTTAGTCAACATGAACTATTTCCTGTGATGTAAAATGAAATTTTTGATAGAAAAACACACTTTCAAGATGAGATAAAGTCTTAACTTGATGGTCTGCTCAATAGCTTAGAAGATAAGCATCCATAAAGGATGCTATACAGTCCTGCTTGATTCTTTTTTCTGTTAGGAAGGCTAAAGTCTGCAATAGGGGTAGTACATTGCCGCTGGAAGACACGATGTTCAGCATCCTCCTGACAATGTTCTGATTTTGTTTAAAGAGAAACCCTTAGGAACTGGCCTGAGAGTCAACAGCAGATTTGTTTTTATTTTCGTTCCCGAGGCAATGAATAACCAAATATTTTGCGCAAGGGAATGAAGAAACTTGACTACATCTTATTGATTGGGATATCCTCATTAATAATGGAAATCAAACTCTACTTTCCTATGGAAAAGGAGAAGATTTGAACTGTGATCTCTTTCAGACAGGCACCCTCATCAACAGAATAGTTTAAGATGCAGTTTCTGCAGCTGTTATTTTTGAAACTTTTTTGCTTCTTTGCTTTTTTGCATATTTGTTTACCTAGATATAGGTGGCATGTGAGGTTCAAATGACAAAAGCATAGGCAGTAGAACTATCAAATTCCTTGGCAAAAGAGGCTGGGATTGCGAAAACATCCCTTATGCCTAGCACAAGAGATATCAGGAGTACTTGAGAAGGACAGCTCCATGGACACCTGTTAAATAAACAAATTGAAGCAGAAACTGCCCCTTCCTGAAAATGACTCACGGTTTAGGAGAGTTATTAGGGAAAAATGTCCATATTCTTAGTCTTCCGTTACTCTTTCCTGTATATTTGTGTCTGGCCACTGTTGAGACAGAAGATTGGCCAGATCTGAAGTGTGGAGCAGTTCTTAAATACTTGAGATTGCAAAAAGGAAGAATTACATATATGAAATAGACTAGCACTAACATAAATGATAGAGTTCTTTTTTGTCCATTAATATCCCGTAGTTTTGTGTGAAGATACCCTCCTAAAACATGTATGCATTAGAAATGCAATTTTCTATGTCCCTAATATAGAGTGTTGTGCCTCCAATCTTCCAGCATTGGTTCCAACTTTAGAATTGCTTCATGCTCATGTTTCCTCTTTCCTAACTAGTTTTCATCACCTTACCTTAAATATTTTTGATCACAGAAATGACTTTGTGGCTGTCTTCTCTCAGAAAGGAAGTTATGTAATGCTATATTAAGTTACATTTTTACTAAATGTTGGTTTGGTTTTTTTTAATTGGACAGAAATAATTTATTAAAAACATTTAATGATTTCTTCTGAAAGAAAAGATAGTGTAATGAAAAGTGAAAAATTGTCTACAGGGAGGCAGGGAGATGAAAACTGGGAAAGTAGAAGGAGAATATTAAAATTCATATGGGGAAAATGCAATTTTACACAAGACAAATAGACAGAAGGAAAGAAAAATATAAACACAATAATGTCAAAAGAGACATCCTGGAGACAGTGAGCAGAAAATCAGAAACGATTTTGCAAGGCCACACTGCAGCAAAAAGAAATTGAATGCCATTTTGCTGTCTATACACTGACATACCAAGCAGCATTGACAGAAAATAATAATTTCCACAAAACAGGGAAAGCTGAGTGACCAAGGCAAGAGAGGAAAATTGTTCCTCCCTTGCTTCTTGCAGTAGCAAGTTTGATTCCCAGACTGATGGCTAAGTTGTCTCAGCTTCTCTGATGGTTTTAAGCTGCTGACCATTGAAGCTGCATGTTTTTCCCTTCATTTGTTAAAGTATATCTTCATTATTAGCCATTTTTATGCATTTGATATCTAGTAGAAATAATTCCCAGAGGTCTTTGAGGCAAACTTCAGAGATTTACCAAGATACTCTTGCTGAAAGGGGTACTACGAACTAGAAAGGATAAAATGACTGGTGACCTCTTTTTGTTTAAGTACATAATTATAATCTGGGTGTTTCTTTAACCTATTGAAGATAGACAAACACCAATTGAATTTGTTAATGTATTTACTGGCTGATAGATATAGATATATGTAATTCTTTTGCAATATATATAGTTAATATATAATAGATTACCATACCCCTCAAAAATAGATCCTATTATCTATATTAATTTATTATACTTACTCTATTATTAGCTCTGATTGATATAACTCATCATTAGTTATGGATTTACATTTATTCCGTGTTCCTTTGCCAGAATGCCAGAGCCCAGAAGCAAAGAAAATGTCACAGTGATGGTGTTTGTTTTTAGATTTATTTTTTTTTCATTTTCCACATTTTGGAATACTTTCCGTCTGTTTCACAGTTCCATGAATAAAACTCAATTATATAGTGTGAATGTCACTTGCACAGGAAAAGTGCCAGCACCAAAGACTGAAGTGGTGATGAAGTAATAGCATAAGAACTACATGAACCACAGATAAGTGGTTGGATTTGAAACAACTCTTGCACTAGATGGCCAGTAGAGGTAATGTTGGCAATTTGTCCAGTTACAAAAATGAAAGAGGCAGAGAAATGAGAGCACATAACAATATCTATTCAGCTTAGTCCACAAACACTTTAGAGACTGGCTGCAGATTTGGCAGAGCTACAAAAGGCTTTCTGGAACAATGAAAATCTTATATGCTCCAGTTTACCAATCAAAAAATGTTCAGAACCACTCCTATTTACTGTAAGGATCGCTCAACCTACTTCATGAAAAATGAGAATGATATTTCAACCTTGTCCGTTGATGGAATCTGATCAGATCAGAGGTCCTGGAAAGAATGCCCAAATCTGACAAAGATACCAGGTTTATTCAGTCAGAACTTGGATTTTTTTCTATATAGACCTTACTCATGTAAAATCTGTAGAATGCCATGCATAGAGAAGAAAAAAAAACAACAACACAAAAACCAAACAACTCTTAATGGCATGGTAAAGCAATCCAATATCTTTTTTAGAAAAAAATATGTTCACAGGTTTTTCAGAAATAAAACCAATACTAACATTTCTTAATGTTACTATCTTTGAATAAAAATGATTGTGAACCACTTGCAGTGCAACTTTATAAAAATGCTGTGTAGATAGCTGATTTCAAGTAGCTACCTAAGGGCAAGATTGGTCACAAGTTTCTCATACAAGTCTTCACTCTTTTATGTCCAAAAAAATGTGTAGTGGTTAGAATACTCTTGCTATGTATGTATGGCACATATACAACCAGAACAAAAGGAGGATGTGATCCAGTGAAGTAGTTTCTTTATGGGTAAATATAGTGCTGTACTATAAGGCTCCTCTTCCAGTTTGTGGTAGTTGCTTCTGTTTTATACTAGTCCAGTGGTACAAAGAAATAGCATGCTAACTTGTAATAGATAGTCTAAAAATAAAATGCCAAAAAAAAAAAAAAAAAGAAATTCCTTAAATCTTTAAACAGTATTAGACATAGTAGAATAATTTGATTTTAAACATTTTTTCAAAGCTTAGAACAGTATGTTCTTGATGTAAGATTTTTTTTAACCACAATAAGTAGGTTGTAGAATTTGCGTTGGAGATACCATATGGAAAGCACTAATTTAATGGGAAATGATAAGCTGTGAATTAGATTCATGATTCATGAGTCACAATGCACAATAGCACATGCCAGTAATTTACTAAAATACAGTATGCATGTATGTATATTAATGTACACACATGCATATATCCTAATTCTTTCTTATCTAATTCTTTTCTAATTGTCATTACAGTTCTGACAGTAATATATTCCTTTTTTTTAATACATATATAGGAAACAGCACATTTGCACATCAGGATAACCATCCAGGTATTAGTTTTGGTGCTCACAATGAATAGCTGTGAATATAATAGTTATGACGGAGCGCATGCATAATCTGTATCTACACTTGTTCATTTTGGAGATTATAAATACTTCCAAAGTACAGCCATTGGAACATATTTTTAGAAAGAGTCTTACAAGCAGAGATGTCAGAAGGCGGATCTGAGAAAAAAGAGTTTTCTGCTGACATTTCTTGATAAACTGAAATAAACATACCTCATTTAGAAAGCTAAAGAAAAGTATGCCAGTGCAGCCATTTGGCTATATTGATTAAAACTGATGTCTGCTTTATGATGAAATGTTGCATCCTTTCTGTACAGGGAAAAAAAATAATAGTGCCTTTAGTTGGTCCTGAGCAAATAGTTTACTGTAATTAAAGTCCTTATTTTAGTCCTCTGTAAAATGAAGTGTGGACATTTATCAAGCTAAGGAGGGGATTTTTTGTTTTCCAGGAAGAAGTAACTTACTGCTGAAGGGGCCTCTGTGACTGAGATCCAAGGTATAATGATAGCTGATAATGTTTGTGAGAGATGGAGGCTCTTCAAGGAAGCTACATGATGAATCACTAATAAAACTCAATTAGTTACTTAGATGATGCCCCTTTAGTCATCACTCAGAGAACAGAAATCATGAGAGCTGAGAAAGCATCACAACTGGGTATACCACACTGGCAAGAGATAAAATAATGCTGGAATTTTGTTGAAATCATGAAGGAGAGAAACCTAAATGAGTGAATTTTTGTAAAGGCTGTCTTTCATGAACCTATTCAGAGCTGAAATATGTGATAATACCTTAAAACAAAATTAAATCAGCATTTACGTGATACTGTGATGAGTGGGAAGAGCATTGTGAGGTGTACTATTACAGGGATCACCGACTATCTAGAGGCAACAGCATCATGATTAGAGGCAATACTGCAGTGAGTGGTAGCAGCCAGGAGCAGCGGACTTGTGAGAGGAGGTAGTTCACCTATGTGTTTTAGATTAGAGGCTGTGGCAGTTAGAAATTGTAATAACACCAAGGTACACAGCATCTTTTTATAATGAAAGATGTATGAGAATCTGTCTCTATACCTTCTAGGGTAGTACTGAGTACTGAAAAAAAAAAAAAGCTGAGTCACATATTGGAAAGGTACAACCTGGAGAAATGTCTTTCAGTGTAGATAAACATAAAGTGATAGATAGTGTGAAAAAAACAGACTAAAGGGCAGCCGACTTACAAAATTATGGTCTTTGAGCTGGTGTTTTCTATTCTGGAAGAAAAACATAGAATTATGGTAGATATGGCATACAGTATTAGGAAAGCAAATGAAAAGCTAACACCTAGCAAGTGACGAACAGAGAACAAAGCAGAATGAGAAGTTCTCGCCCTCCTGTAGGCATCTGCTTACGGGCACTGATAGGAGTCAAGATGCTGAGCTTGATGGGCTTGATGGGCTGTTCTGTTTTCATGTGCTCACAGCTAGGTGAGAAAATTTACTCAGTGGTCTGATGCTTACTGTTCTGCAGGGCTGTGCTTTCTGATCAGATAAATACTGTCTTCATTTATTGCTGCTTTGTTTTCCACAAATGAATGTTATATCATTTTTCCTTTCCGTACCTTTGTTTTTATCTGTATACATATGGATTTGGCAAGAAAGGAACTGACTGTTCAGGGGATGACAGTTGTAGCTTCATAGCCGTCTCATGCCCACCATAAACTGACCTGATACCTGCAACATCTGAAAGATAGGCTACAGACGTATTGAAATTTAGAGATGTTTACCGCAGTAGGTGTTAAGAGCTAGTTACTCTACTTCCTACCAACTGAAATACTGATAGGAAAGTTATGAATGATAATAAAATTTGTTTATTGTAAAACCAAACAGAACTCTTAGTCTACTGAACACCTAGCTTCCTTGGAACACTAGAAGTGCCTTTACTGAAAAATACATTTTAATATCACAGGAGCATAGTGTCTAGACAGGAGACTTTCTAGTTTTATTTTGCATAAATGAGTACACTTCATAAAAATCTAGATTGAGAGGAAATACATTATGGTCTAAAACATTTAGAATTAATCTATCTACTTACCGCACAAAAGCTCAGATAATAAATACAAATAATTTTAATGAGAATCAATATTAATGATGATTGGCTTTGTCTGGATTTATTTTTCAAGTGCAGTCCCTTGAATGCACTTCTTGACAGCTCAGAAGGAGCGAAGGATAAGTGGAGGAATTAACAGCATCTTACTCTCTTTACCTGTTTTCATGAAACTTTCTGGAACTTACCACTGTTAATCTTGGTTCAATTTATGCAGTAGGCTCAAAAGTTACTGGGAAGAGAAAGGTGTATAGATTTCAGTAGAATTTTGTTTAAGCTACTTTCCTTGGGGAAACCAGGCTAAACCCCAGATATTTCCTTGGATTTGCTCATTCTGAATGACCCCTTGATGCAGAAATTATTCCTTAGAAATAGATAATTCTGTTCATGTTCTGTCATTTGCGCTTATTAGATAGTGTTTGACTTCATGAGTAGTCCCTTGGAGAGCATGATGGCATCAACCATTAGTATAAGACACTGAGAACCTGCCTTAGCATAAGAGAAACATGACCTTCTGCACCTGTCTAAATCATATCAATAAAAATGAGATCTCAAGGGTAAAACCCTTAAAGTGCTGCTGTATACTGGCAAAATTCCTGGAGATTTCTAATAGGATCAGAATTTACATAGTTGTGTTCTGGTTTACAAATAAATCACAAAGCATTCCCATTCATGTTCATGTTGACTGCACCTAAGTCAACAGATGAGGATAAAAGTTTTTTGTACTTACTGCCTACGAAGTGCCTGCAAGTTTTTTATTTCAGTAATTCACTGTCTGTTTTCAATGATGCATGACTAGCCATCTTTTTTTTCACTGGATAGATGTTTCTTCTTAACAGAAGACAAGTAATCTCTGAATAGCAAATAATGCACTTCTGATAGAGCTCTGTAGCACTGTCTTAATTAAAAAGATTTTAGTCATTAGTTGCCAGTATAATTTGAGAGGGGAAAATTAAGATGCAGGCAAAGCAGAAATTTTAATTTAAGCTTTTTATTCACAAAACTTACTTATTCCCAAAACTTATTTTCTTTACCTGATTATATTCTGAAAATAAATATGCAATATTCTCAATCTGTTGTATTATATTACAGCTGATTTCCTGTAGTTTTCCATTTTATTGCTCAAATCTTGTATTTTTCTCATCTTTATGGCTTGCTCACATTTGCTGTTATTGCTTTATGTACTTGTAATGTCTGTGGACTCACACTATATAGAATCTGAATTTATCATTATCATTTGCTGTTTTAAGTATGATGTATTATTGTAAAAGTGGAAGATAAAGTCTCTACAGAAAAGCTATCTCTTATCTGTAAATTGAACTTTTTTGCTTTTAAGGTTCAAATGAAGCATTTTTGATTATTCTATATTTAATAAATGGCTGAATGTAACATTTTAATTTTACTTGTCACTGGCATTTTCTGGCTGCCAGGTAGTAAGGCAGATGAAGAAAAATAAGATTTGATTTTCAGAATGGTAGATAAGTAAAAATAACATCTGACTGCCAGTGATGTCTCTTCAGATAGTAATACACGTTATCCCCTGGGTGGATTATTTTGCTTAAGACACTGGCTCTACCAAGTCCTTGGGGAGGCCCTCCAGAGGTTGAAACCAGTGGTCTTGCCTCTGGTATCACACAGAGCTCATGTCAGATACATGTCACCTCTCTCCCTGTGCTGCCACTGGCAGTGGTAATGCCTTTCATACCCTGAGCCAGTTCACAGTCCTTTTTCAATCATATCTGGTGGAACTACAATGTTCGAACAGCAGGCAAGGGAAAGGGGAGCGCAATGAGGGCACGATGTCATGCCAGGCAGCAAAGCTGGGTGTGCACCCGCCATGGCACCCCCTCATGCCAAGGCTTCAGCTGGCAGGTGCCCCCGTCCAGTGTCTCCAGCAGCAGCTTGCCATCTGCAGCCTTATGGGAAGCCTAGAACTGCTGACATGACTTTTCTATGGAGACTATGAAGTAAAGCTTGTCTGCTGTTGAGGGGAAAAAAACCAAAGTAGTATAATTAATTAACTGAAAAAAAGGAAAAAAGTCTTAATGAATACAAATGTCACAAACATGACCTTCACTATTTTCAAAGCCAGCCAAATGCAGGGCACCATCCATGCGGTTATACAAGAAGCGGTGGTTTAGCGCCTGCAGCCCTAGAACTTGGGATGCCTTCCCGAATGTCTCTGCTGGCTGCAGGCACGGAGTTTTAGCACATTTCCTGTCATCATGTCTATAAATGAAGACAGACATACTATGCTGTCACTGTAGGGAGCGTAGAAGGGACATGTTGGGTCTTCTCTGCAAGTTCCTGGATGGAGACTGATGTGGCATATCCCAGGGACAACTGGCCTGCTGTGGCACCACTGTCCTGCAGCTGGCTGTCCTTCTGATCCCTACATGCCAGGCACAGCCCTCGCTTTGCTGCCCTGGGGCTGCTGAGGTGTCTGAGAGTGAGCCTGGCCCAGGAGGGTTGATGCAGAACAGCCTCAACCCAGGGGCTTAATTGCTTCCAGACATCATGTCCAACTCCACATCGTCTCCAAGTCAGTTCCCTCTTGGACTTGCCTTTTTCAGAGCTTGGTGTGTGACTTTGGCTTCCGTTTTATTCAGCTATTATGTATGAATGGGTCAGCGTGCCTACAATAGCCCCAACAGGATGGCTGCTGTCACTCTTTTCTGCCTTGCCCACATTTGTACCTTGTGTGTGTGGTGAGGCACAGGGGTTCTACAGGCAGGGATGAGAGAGCCCATCCCCATCGGAGGAAAAACCCCTCTCAGGCATGTTTCCTCCTTAAGCCTAGGGTGCATGTGGGCCTGCAGGGACCAGGCCTGCATTGCCCTGGGAAGAGGAACACCATAGCTCTTGGTACAAAGTGGGTTCTGGAGGAGTGGGTTGCCTCCACCTAAAAGCAAGGAGAGACACTCCTGATCAGGATGCCATTGTGGTTCTGCATGGCTTCTGTTCAAAATGCAGGACTTTAGAGTGTTGTCTCTTTGAGCCTCTCAGTTAGCAGAGTCTATGTCCATTAAACACATGCCTTACTGATATCAAGTAGTGTAAGTATTTTACACTGAGTGTCATGTAGTGCTAAGCCTTGTAAGTGTTTATTACATCTACACCGTCACTTTTACCAGCTAAGCCTGTCATCTCATCAAAGAATATTTGACAAGACCTGTTTCCAGGAAACTACAGCAGTTATGCATCTAGGCACTTTTGAAAACATGCCAGGTATCTATCTGAATCTTTGTGCACCACATATCTGTAAAATCTGGCTTTCAGTCTGCTATTATGTGGAGATTCAGATCCATGAGGAGTATTTTTGGCATTTATTGCTGATCATGAAGTTGCCCAAGAACCTATTATATGAAAAACAAAATTATGTTTAAAGTGCATCAGCATCATCTAGTCACTATTACTAACTACAGATAACATGCTAACATTGTTAGATATGTACTGCATTCTATTTATACAATATGAAAGATGTCTGAAGTAACTAATTAAAGCAAAGCCTTAAAATCTCCAAACCAAAAGAAAATCAAAATGAACCAAACCAAACCCAAGCTTTATATTCCATTTATCAAGTGTTTTGGAGGTGCCTAAAAGTGTTTTATGTTTTCTTGATTGACTCTGAACAAATCAGAAGGAAACATTAATTAAAAAATATATATAAATAAATAACTGAGGGTTGTATTTGAACTTCATGAAGTTCATGATGAAGGTCAGACTGAAATAAGGCATCATCTTCAAGGTATCTATCCAAATGAATAGCTTCAACTTGGTATTTAATTACAGATTAGTAGCCCTTTAAGTCACACTTAACTTCTTATCACTCCTGAAATATTTTTTGAATTCCTGTTCAGTGACTGATGTTTTACAATTCAGTGTGTTTGCAGAATGTATTTTTCAGTCTTGCTAGGTTAAACAAAAAACAAAACCAAAAACAAGCAAAAAAAAAGCTGGTGTTAAAGTTCAGAACTGCTAGCTTGAGACCAAATGTTCTGCCAGAACTTGCTCTTTGTGATTTCTAAGAGCTACAGGTTCCTCACCTGTTAAAGTCTTTCAGGAGTCACAGCACACCTGCACCAGTGTCTAGTGGGTTCAACAGTGCAGCAGGAAGCCCATTAATAGATCCAGAAAACATATGGAGAGGTGGTCCACCTAAGAACATGAGAAACTTATTGCACAGTCACATAGCAGTGTTTAACAACAACAGCACTTTTAACTAAACTCCTTTGTTGTAAAATGAAGCACTCATAGCTCATAATACTTCTGTGAACTGGAACATTGAAGAGGCATTTTCTTCCACAGCCTGAAGGGGTTCAAACTCAGATTTCTCAGTTTCTAGGGACATTTCTGTAAAGAAAAAAGAGGCAAGAAGGAGAAAGATTATACAGCCTGATGGTTAGGACACTCAATGAATGCTGGGTCTCATTCTTCCTGCCATCATCCCTTATGAAGCTTTTATTCAACAGTCATTGTATAAAATGCAGAGACCTTGAAACAGGATTGGGAGCAATAGGAACCCCATTTTCCCTCTGACTGTCTCTAAAAAGAGATGAGTGAGCGGTGTAAAAGAAAGGATCATTTGGCTTCATCTGGCAGGCCTGCATTGTGCACTTCCTATCAGAGAACAAATTATGTAAAAGTTAAAACTGTTCTGTATGAACAGAAAAAACAGTTTCCTGTACATTTTGTGCATGTATACTTCTGTTTTTTGTTAAGCAAACAGTGCTCTTTATAATGGTATTTTTCTAAGAATCAGTTCTCTTTTAGTTCCCAGAAATTTAAAAAGGATGAAAAATGTTTTTTTCTGTTGTTGAAACCTCTTTGAGTGAAAAGAATTCTTCCTAGTCTTTATAAGTAACAGGTTCCCTATTGTAGCACTAAATGTGCTTATTTTGTGTTTGGCTTTCCCCTGCAACAAATGCCCATCTGCTCTGTAACAGCTCACAGTCTTTGCAAGAGTATTTATACATTTTATATCCAAATACCTCCTGGAGATTTTCATCTTACAAGACTTCTAATATTTTCAACATAAATTTAGCATAACCTAGAGCTCTAGCTTTTTCCATTGAGATGCTGCACCAGCTGACTTGGAAGAATGTGATTAATACTAGAGGTTTGTAGCTGCTGAAATGAAGTGGTTATAAATCTGACTTTTCATTCCTGCTTTCCATTTTTGTTGCCTAAGATCCCCTTTGGAAAAGTCACATTTTTACCAAATAAATTCTCTTCATTAAATTTTGATTTACACAGCTTCTAGGTGTGTTTAGACCATACAAGTAGTGCGAATGAAAGATGTCAGGTTTGCAGCCAATTAGGTTTAATACCTGCAAATGCAACTACTTTTTAATTTCCTTTATACATTTCAGACTCTGCATATTCCTACAGAGAGGAAAAATCTACTTTAATCAATAGATACAAGCCAACAAGGAAAAAATATCATTACCACCTGCCAGTATTCCATCAGTTTAATTTCATTTCTTAAGAGGCTTGAGTGTCATGCCATGTTGATCTTCACCTTTAAGTCCATATCTGAAGGTTTCTAAACAGTTATGACACAGATTACATTTTAGTTTTCACCTTGTTTTCGTGTTTGTGCTCTGTAACAGCTCAAAACAACCCTTTTGCCTGACAAGGCACTTGTAAACTTAAATCTTTCTCAATATGCACTGAGTTGGGACTGTCTCCTTCCTTTACTTTGCTGGAGGCAGCCTATTTCCCTTGGAAGCTTTTCACAGAAATCACTCCTAGCTTGCCTTATGTTGCTATTTCTGTCCTTTAGCAACTCACTACCTATGCCAGTAGTGACAATATTGCGGGAGAGAAGACTAAATATCCATATAAATTGTGTAAAGGAAGTATCTAATATGGCAGTATTAGAATTTGGCAAGTGTAGTTTTTCTTTTTTCACTTATTATCTCTGTTTCCACAGTGTCCATCATCAATTGTTTATCAGTAGTCGGCTAATTTAGGGTTTAATTGTGCTTGAACAGAGATTTTGGACAGAGGAGAGCTGAGTGTTAACATAATTCAGGTAAAATCAATACATCCTGAGTTTCTGTGATGCATACTCTCAAAGCTGCATTTTCTTTAGAAAACATACTAATCTGCCTGCAGTATACTGCTGGAAGAAGTGGCAGCCTCCATTGCTTCAAACTATTCCCACCCCATTAGTCTTCATATGAAAGAGTGGGAGATGCATATTAGTAGTTACAATCACTTCTCTAGCACAAGGGAGGCAGAGTTGTAAAAAGTAAGTACTTTTGTAGTGCTGATAGAGAGAGGAGACTAGAACTCCACCGTGTCCTCTGGTCAAGCTCTCTTAAGCCCACAAAAAACCACCAAAACACGCAACAAAAACCCCTGCTATCTATCACATATGTTTTGAGTGGGCCTTAAAATCACAAGTAAGGAACAGTTAATGTGGGTTGACAATTAGTGGAATAAGGTGCTTTTGAACCTCTACCACATAATGCATATTGTTACTTTTGTTTGGGTACATGTGTTTAGTACCTGAATACTAAGTTGATGGAAAATTGTAAGATACGCTACATAGCCCATGTAAGAAAGGTGCAAAACGTTTTTTATTTCTCCTTTAATAGAATTAACTGCAAATTAAATTAGAAATTCATAACCTTTTCAACTCTTTGGGGTATGCACCAAAAAATTATAGAAAGGGAACAGTAATGAAGACACATACAGATAATTTCTATTAAAGTATTTGATAGGTACATTAAATGCCATCTGATTGTGTTCTAATCTTGTTGAAATATGTTTAAACTAAAAATAATAATAAAAAATCCTCCTTTCATATACCTGATTAACAGTGCAACAAATTATTTTGCTACACATGCATGGATTACTGTTTAAAGGTTGGCCTTTTTGTACAACTGGAGGGCTATAGTTCTCATTAGCTTTAGAGAGCAGAGCAACCCATTTTAAATATAATAAGCATCTCTTCCAGCAAGAAATGCTTGCTTCTGGAAGAAAAATTAATATTAGGATATTACTGTACTGGTAAGCTAAATATCTAAAAGAAAAATCTATCCAGCTCAATATAGCAAGCAAGATTTCTCTAAATTAGCAGAAGAAATTGTCTGGTTTGGGTGGAATAGGTATTGGAAAAAGCTGAATGAATCCTATGGCTGAATGAACCGTATTTGACTTGCATTTAAGATTCTGTTGGAACTTCACTGAGTGCCTTCACATCTCTTCTTGAGGACCAGAAAGATAGCATACAAAATCTCTTTTGTTAAGACATACTGTTTGGAAATAAATTAGAAAAGCCTGAAAGGAAGAATTTATCTGTATGCTGTGTGCAATCGTTAATCGTGAGAGGGGGAAGATAAATGAACCAAAACAAAGATATATTTTTGAACATGTTAAATCAGTAGTGTGCAAAAGGGGCAATTAGTAGTATTTTCCTAAGAGCAATTTAGATTAAATAGCTGCTGTATGCTATTTTTGTTCCATTCCTGAGCTGTCTCTAAAGCAATTTTAAGAGAGCATATATTCTGGTAGCCTGTGTTTTTGAAACCAAGGTAGAAAAAGACTGTAGCCTGTTGCAGACATAAAGCTCTAAACATTCATCTGCTATTAATAGATTAAGTGGGCAGGAATTTCCTACCCACTGCAGTTTTTCTCTATTTTATTATTTCCAGTAGTTGATAATTTGTATTTTATGACATTTCATAGTATATGCTCCCAATAACAGGAAAATAGGATTTATTTTAAGACAGAATTAGAATTTGTTTATGTGGTAAACATCCCAGCAAAATTTTCCCCTTGTCTCTGTGCTCTAGGTCTCTTGCCACATTTAACACCATTCTGTTCAGCATAATCTTCATTAGTTTAAACCCTGCCTTTTGCTACGGTGAAAGCCCTGTGCTTGAACTGCTTGAGGTTCTTAAAGGTGGTTCACATCTTTTGGTCTTCTGTGTGCCTATATGCACTCAATCTAGTTAATTTGAATATCTGTGGCATCATAATCAGAGTATTATACATCAGACATTAGGATTTAAAAGTCCTACCTTCTGCATGGACAAGAAATGGTAATGGTTTTCTATACTAAATTCACTTCCACTAACCCCCCCTTATTGTTGTGATGTTACATCAGCAGTGTTTCTTATTCTGATGAACACCTTCTGTTCACAAAGGCTAGAGACTGCATTTGATAGTCTTCTTATGTACCTCTTCATTTTGATTCCACAAAAGGATTTAGCAAGTTGCTGGTAGAATCTCAATTACCTGGTTTCTTTCTTCCTTTTGAGAAAGATGTGACTGGCATGATGACCACCCATCAAAACCTCATGTTGAAATACCCTCCATGTTATAAATTCACAAAGCTTCTGTACAGTCAGTACTGCTCAGTTTTAGTCTTACGATCTTCTTATCAGTGCCGTTGATTGCATAAGAAATGATTGGTGTTTGAGCAAAGCACAAGGTCAAGCTGTTCTCAGTATAATGTCAGTATTCTCTTGACTGGGTCAAGTTAGGCTACATTCAAATTACTAAAACCTTTGTGTTGCTAAATGTGTTGGAAAATTAGCAGCTTCAGGCTAGATCCTCAAAAACTATAGACACTTAAATGTGACTATTAAAAAGGCCATTGCAAGACTAAAAGTGTACCTGGAAATTTACCAAACTTGACTATTTTTGGTTCTCAAAACAAAGATCACAGACATCTGCCTTTAAGAGGATGTTTAAAGCTGTGACTTGGAAAGCATGAAAACACACGAGATGTGCTTTTTAGAGGTTAGTTGTGGCAGCACTACCCACACTAGCTCATGGACATGTCTGATTTGGACAGGTCTAACCCTGCAAATTGCATTTTTGATACTAGAAGCCCTGTGCAGAGCTAAAGAACTGCTACTTGGACTGGATGTTCAAGTTTCCTTATGAGTTCAGCCATTGATTTCCTTTATGCCTTAAGGAAACATTTTGATTCCTTATAAACAGTTTTAAGTAGTGAAGGAGGGACAGCACAGGTTTGTTTCTTTTCTAGATAAACTTCATGAAGTAATGGTGGAGGAATTATACAGTGTTAGTGATAAATAATGGTCTAACTTTGGTATCTGAGAGCTCTGCAGCATAAGAAAACCTGCCCATATGCACTGGGGGTGGAGAGAGAAGGTTTTATAACAGATTTAAAATTAGAAAACAAAATGGCCTGATTAACAGCAGTAGGAAGAGTTCTGCAGAGGATGAGGGGAGAAATTAACGGATGACATTCAAAGACAGCTGTGAAGTATGAGAAGCTGCAGCATGCGGAGGTAGACAAATCTAGCAGTACAGAGAGTTCTGAATGATGCTGGAATAAATCAGATGGTCTGGGTGGGGGGATCTTTCAAGTGGTGAGGGGATCTTTCAAGCTATCTTTTCATAGCTAAAAGGTGGATCACCTCTGCTTATATAGATGGTAAACCAGTAGATTCCATCCTGAACTAAAGCAGTATATTAGTATTAGAAGCAAGTGATACCTATGAGATGTGTACAAAGATATTTCAACCACACTGGTGATGGTTTTTCTGGAAACAGACTGAGGCCCCCCATTTTACACTTCAGAAAGCAAATATAATTCAGCTATTGCTATCTCCATCTGAGAGTATGTCTTTCCATTTCTTCCACTTACCTTGAAACAAGGGAAGGGTAGAGACCCTCCACAAAAGTGTTTTCTAATGATTAGAATCTGGATATATGGTGCACGAAGCCTGGTGAGGATGTGTTGCAGAGCTGCATTAAAGAAATGCCATGTCTTAGTCAGGATCCTGATGGAGGTTTTCCTGAAGGCAGCTTTCCTGCAAAGGATACACTACGGTGATTATGTGGACTTCACCGTTTTCTCTCAATTCCCTGGACCTACCCTCACTGTCAACGAAGGCCTCTTCATGTCTAAATATATTATGGCCTTCAGTGGATAGACCCCTTACTAGTAAATTCTATTTTATAGCAGAACTGTAGGATGAATTGTATTTTTTTGTGGTAGACCACAGTCTGGCTTCTCTAAAGTGAAGTTCTCTTTGGTATTGGCAAGAAAAATCATACAGGTTTTTTCATTATAGGTATTATAGATATGACTAAGTAAAACAAGAAAGTAGATCACTAGTTAGAAAATATTAAATCCTGCTATGAAATTACATCTGCTCTTGATTTCCTCTAAGGGAACCACATCTAACACCTAAATATAGATCCATTCTAATAAATTTCTCATGTTCATGGGCAAATTCCTCCTTGATATCCAGCATTATTACTTTTTGATTCATAAACAGCAATTTCTGTGATTCATAATTATATTCATCCACACCTCAATATTTTGTCCTTATCTTAGTATCTCCCATTCCTTTCCTTCCCCTGTTTTCTATTCTGGTAAATCTAAATTTTATATATGACTGCTGATACAACTTTGTAAAGAATTCAGAAGCTTTTTTTGCCTCCAAGTTACCTGAAGAAATACTTCATTCATGCTGATTCATGAAGGCAGATGGATTTAAGTTCAGTCAAGACAGGCAAATGAGTTATCTCAAGGCTCAATGAAATTATGGTTTATGTAGTTTTCCTTGTGCTTTAACCTGTGTTAAAACTAACTACAGGAGCAACACAATGTTTTTGTGGGAAATGAAGAGAAAAAGTAAGTACTTTCCTGTGCACTTTTCCATTGAAGATGCTCTTAATTGTTCATTAATTCCATTA
Organism: Serilophus lunatus; assembly: GCA_013399895.1. Classification (NCBI taxonomy): domain Eukaryota; kingdom Metazoa; phylum Chordata; class Aves; order Passeriformes; family Eurylaimidae; genus Serilophus; species Serilophus lunatus. Next base: position 196,315 of record VXBA01002147.1, on the reverse strand, counting down.
TTCACTCAAATGTATTTAGAAAGTCTGACTTTTCTGTGGTGCATTTACACCATTTTTGCACTTCTGTTTTATGATTTTCAATGCTACTTTCTGAAGAATTGATAGAAAGCTAGTGCTTACTGTTGAGTATCTAAATACAATCTAAATACAATATTGTGGCTGTATTTTTAAATTGGAACCTTTTCATCAGATATCATTTAAGTTCAGCTTACGATCAGAGATTCAGTTGTATATATTAAGTCACTGTTCTACCTATCTAATCATCTGCTTGATTTATTTCTTGATCAGAGCAATTCTTATGTGGCTTAACATACCCAGTTGAGATGGGATACTTTATTCTTCAGCAATGTAAAAGGTTTCATTATTTTAATGAAATCTTACTTTAATGGCAGTAACATTTTCATATTGAACATATATATTAGTCATTTCCTTAATTTTTAAAGTGTTAAATGTTTCATACAAGGCACATTATTAATATTGTTTCATACCTTTGGCAAAGATGATTTTCGTTATGTACATTTAACCTTGATTTGCAACTGACGTCTCAGTTTCGTATTTTAGTTTTGTATTTTGTTCTGATACATTCTGTCTTCATTAATATGCTTCTGCCAACAGACCATGTTTTTGATCATTCTGTATGTTATTTTGAAGATTTATTACCAGTAACAGGAAACAATTCAGAGATGCTCTTTTAGAAGCACGTAGTTAAAGAGCCATTTTTAAAAGTGTGACTTCCACATAGCCTGTCATCCTTTTGATTTTTCAGAAGAATTATTTTTGTTACTACAGTTTCTTCTTAATTTTGGAATTTTTCATGTTAAAAGGATACAGAGGAATTTGGCGGCAAAATATGTCGTGTCATATACCACATTCAATTCAATGTGATTTTTTGGCTAGTTTAATTAGTTGTTTTGAGGCTTTCTGCCTCGGATTTTCTGAAGTTTCTCTGGTATGGGATTCTTTGTTGCTGAGTTTTAGTGTTTGAATCTAATGGATCTGAAGAAAGATTTCTCAAAACACTAAAGATACAATTGTGTGTGTAAACCATCACTGTAACTCACTAGGAGAGAATTACGGTGGCTGTCTTTCACTGCCTAAATTTCTAAAATACATGCAAATTATCAACACACTTTGAATAAAAGACATTTGCTTTGTTTAGTATTGAAAAATTAATTTTTCGCTGAACAGCACTTTTCACTTAAAAGCACCTGAGGAACTAAACTGATATGACTACCTACTTCCACTTAGAACTCAGTGAAAACTTAAGGACTTACATGTAATCTCATAATGTATTTAAGTATAGAGAGTATGTAGCATGTACGTACATAATTTGCTTAGCTATTGTGATGAAGACAACAGGGCACTTGGAGGAAACTTTATTACATAATATGCATCTTTGTAATTTGATAAAATTTCTCCACAGAATATTAATCAATATGGTAGACATCAATATACCAGTACTTCAAAACGGTAATGCATCGATTCTCTAAATTTCAATTTTTGATCTTTACCGTAATTGCTGGTTTTAGATGATTGCATTTAACACAGCTGTAACTGACATGATCATAACATAGGGATTCTGTAATTTCTTAGGAGATAAATCATACCTCAGTCAGGAGGTGGAATTTTTTTCTTTTGTAAGCGATTTTCCCAGTGTTTGGTGACATCTGTGCTGTTACTCTCTTTTACTTACGTAAAATTCTTTCCATCAGCTCAAGCTGAGCTGAACTCACTATCTACCTTTTCCTTTCCACCCCTATTATTTTTTACTTTGTGAAACTGCATAGGAAAGAAACATTTTGCCATCTTTAGGTGGCATTCCAGTAGCTCATAGAATCTTATTCAAGTAGAAGTCCTTAATCAAAGGTGACGACAACATCACATACTAGTAATCAACTGAGGAAACAATCGCTTTGTTGTTGTAAGGGAGCTGGAGGAAAGTCCCTCCGTCTTTGGAATGAGGTGCGCACCTGGATCGCCGCCCAAAGTGAGACTCCGGACGCGACAGCCGGTGTTGCAGGAAGGCTGTGTCCAGCTCCGCTCTGGCTCCCGGCGCTCCTGCCCGCCTTGGGCGGTAGATGGTGCTAGATGAGAAGTGAAGCTGCCGCTCAGGAGCCAGCTGTCAGAAGCTGCCGCTCAGTCAGTCAAGCTAAAACACTCGCGACTTCGGTGTTTGTTTCTTTACCTCTTGGGATCTGTGTGGTGGGAACACTGAAAGTTGAGGCGGGTGAACTTGAGGATAAGGTGATGAACTTGACGGGTGAGAGGTAAAACGTCAGTCGTTTTACAAGCACCGTCTCTGTAGCGATAGAAGGTTGCAGCATGCCGCCAAGGCAAGGCCATCTTTCTTAGTGGGAGAGAAAAGATGCAGGCGTAGTGCATCGGTACTGCCTTAGAGCAGATTTGTTTTAAAGAGCACTATCAGCTTCTGTGCTGCTGGTCATGTCTCTGAGCATGACTGAAAGCCTTATGTCTTCAGAAAACTGTATGATTAATTTAAAGAATATCTGAAGATAAGACCTACCAGCTGAGTGAGGGGTAGTTACACAAAGCTTGTATTCTAATTAGCCAGCTATAGCGTAAAATAACAAAATGTCTTTCTGCATAAAAACATATTGATTAAATTATGTAGTACAAGTTGATTAAACTGAATGTACATTAGTAGCAATCACTTTCAGGGTTAGAAGTAAGAGTTGTGCAGTTGTACAGTGTTGTACAGTGGCACAACTCCTGAAAAGAAAGAAAACAGTCTGTGTCAGTTTTATTACTGGGTCACCTTTTGGTTTTGTTTCCTTTATTTCATTTCCTCCTCTTCAGACTTGATGCCATGTCAGGAACCTTTGTTCATCCTCAGCCATAAAATCAAGGATGAAATTTGCAGAACAATAGCTTTGATTAAGTGGGGGGGATCGCCTTACATGATTTTACATATAAAAACATTCATCATCTGCAAACTCAATCTTTATATGGGCACTGAAGGATAAAAATGAGAAGCTTCTTTTTCATGAACTATTTCCTCAAGCTTTGTAGCTTTCTAATACTACCATACACAAAGAAATTATTCTGAATTGACAGTGTTTAGTGAAAATGAGTACTGATAATCTACAGTATTAGCTGCTTTAGAAAATATGAGATACACATATCAAAATATGAGAAATTGTGTGTGTGTTTTCCTTGAAGTCGGGTGTGTCAGTACTGGCAGAAGTAAACTGATAATACTGAGCATGGGCATAATGTGTTTGAAAAACATAACGCTGGGAAATGTTACACACTAAAATTCTAGAGTGCAGCTCTTTCTGCATCATGTGTAATAGCTGTTATCCTGAACTGAAACGTGACTTTAAAGTGGCAGAACCAGGTTCCCTCAGACTCTAATAAGGTCTGGATGCAGTTCTACACAGACGCCAGTTCTATAAAGCCTAATAGTTTATATACTGTCTGAATGTACAGTTCTGTGCAACCTACATATTTCAAGGCCACATCTGAAAAAGGTTTTATAAGATTCTTTTCAGTGGAAAATATGTATCTCTAAAATTCAGTCAGGCAACTTTGAAGTAGAGTGTCCAAGAGATAGCACTGAGTTGAGATTCCCCTTTGTTAATATAAAAAATCACAATAATGGGCAGAATGAATCTTCAGGCTAAGAGTCATGGTCTTTTGGAAGTATTTTTGACCTTTGTCTCATAGGAAGAGCCTGAGAGGTTTTATAGTCTGCCTTACTTTTGGAATAGACATATTTTAACTTTTTTCTTGCTTCTTCAGCATTGTCTTTCAACATCCTTCTTTTTTTACTTGGGAGAGACCTAGAGAAGGTGTTTGTGCTTAAATAAATACTTTTAAAATATATCAGAATTTGTGGGAAAAAATGTAAACACATCCATGAATACTTTTTTCCAAACATTTCCCTAAAATCTATTTTTCCCTTGTAAAACCTTAAAACGACAAGTATACTTGAACAGCCCTTCTCGAAACCTTTCTTAAATCCTTTCAGAAGTCATTCCTCAGAGAAAGAAACTATGCTTATAAAGGGGAGAGGGAGGAGGAAATGCAAGTCATAGCTATAAAATAGATATTCTTTACATGCTGACTTATTATGACTACAGTCTGCATTATATGGTATTTTTGTGGGAAAGGTACTACTCTACTAGTGCTGCATAATGCCAAGTTTAATAACACTCAGCATTACCTATTGGAAAAGTTCCTTACCAAACATGCTTTAAGAATGGTTATATTACATGTAAAGAGTTGTACAGGAGAGGGGTAGATGAAGAAGAGGGAATATGACATTTGCTTTAACCTTACAAGATAAACTGATTAGGTGACTCCTAATATACTTTCTGAATAACATGAGCATAAACTTGGCTACAGTGTGGGTAAATAGAAATAATTCAAAATGTTAGAGGAGGTTTCTGTGTAGGGAAAAAAAAAATTCAAAATACATCTTTCCCAAATTTTGCCTCAGGTTCAATAGCTGCAGACATGACTATTGCCTTGAAGATTTAAAACTAGAATATGAGCAGACTTTAAAGCACCTATGATGGTGTCTTATGCAATCCCTTAATAATGCCTTGAAAAAATGTTGTAATAGTAGTCATGTCATTTCTCTGGTCTACTGCAAAGAGAAATTGTTTTACTGAACTCTTTGTGAGTAGACTGAAGGTTTATGCCAGGTATAATTTTCAGTGTTGGATGATTTATCTGGTTGCTGTGCTTTAATTTTAATAGAGGCCATATGGCTCATCTTTAATGTCTGAACTGGGTGTGACAAACTGTGGGAAATGCTTGTAGAAAAGTGCAAATCGAATACCCTGTTTAATAAAACAAGAGACAACTGCAGCTGGGAAGTGCCTTACCCATTGGCAGCTCTTAGTGGAATAGCAATCATAATTTTGGTGATATTTAGCTAGGAAAAACTCTAGTTTGTTTCTTTAATAGATCCTTAGAGCTGCCCCTGTTCCATGTTTCTTTTGAGTGTACTGATCACACTGAGTAAGCTTTTATTTTGTATTGGTATTCCAGTTTCTGAGTATCTTTAAGAGGATCCTTGCAGAATTTACAATATTGACTCAGTAGGCTTGCCTTGAAGGACCAGTCATTTCTGCTTATTATTGCTGATGTTACATGAAAAATAGAGGTCTGCTTATACTGATGAACTGTATAAGTCTGCATTCTACCTTGAAGTTTTTGAAATAAAAAACTGATACAGCAAAACTGAATTTCTGTCTCCCTGTTTTCTTGCACTAACCTACAATTACAACTTCTTAGACTAGCTAGAGACACAGCTGAGAAACCATGGCATACTTTCCTTTATGAAGTTCACAAAACCTAGTTTTTCTTCACATTCTTACTGTAAGTTACTGAGAGAATACCTTCCAAACTAATTGAAGATGTTGTGCAGTTTTGTGATAGGGAAAGTTTTTCTGCTTTGTTTCAGACAGAAAAATATGCCATAGTAAGGCTATCTGTTAAACTGCAGACTTCAGAAATACTTTCTGGGCTTGAAACAAAGTGCATACCTTTGCTATTTAGTGGTGAGATATAAGGCAGAACCATCTTATGTATTCACCTTGGAACCATATATTTTGATCAAATCCTTTTGCTGAGCAGCTCTGAAACCAGAGCTAAAGTTGTATATACAGCACTTACATGCAATTATTTTGATGTAGCCTAAGATGATTTACAGTTTGGAGCAACCAAATGCTAGCAGTTGCTACATCTGCATGAAGTACCTTGGTGAAAGATGATGTACCTCTGAAACACTGATGAATTCTCTACAGCATTCCTCTGAGCTAGGGCATTGTGCCTTTTACTAGAAAGGAACAATGGCGCTGAAATATATGGTGTGTTCCACATCCAAAGTGAAGTCTCTATTCTGTCTGCCACACAGATTGTGTGCAGACAATGCAGCATTGCTCTTGCCAATGCTGAAGATAAACCAGTAACAAATTAGGAGTTTGTGGATGTTCCTTTGAGTCTGACTTTTGCCATGAATTTGCAGTGAAATAAAGGAGCCAAGGTCTTCTGATTCCTGTTCCCATATCTAATTCTAGGATTTTTATTGCTTCTCTCCTTTACCTTTATTTTTTAGTGTGGAAGTATTTACTCTGTTCTTTCTACAGCACTGCTGGTTTTGATAATGAGACTGCCCTGCAAATCTGAACATGCTTTTAATCAGGTGCAATATTATTTTTACCCTCCTCCTGAAAGTTGATTCTGCATGAATTTTGCTTACATCTTTCCAGAATTCATCAACCTCTTCTAGAACATGTTGACCTATTTATAAACCAATAAAACTCTAAATGAAAAATGCTTAACATATCATGAAATGATGCAGGCTGTCCTTTTACTTTTCTCAGTTGTGCTTATAATTCTTCCCTTATAAGCATACAACTTTTGCATGTTGATTTTTCAGATGACTATAGACTTGAAAAACTCAGAGATCAGAAAAATCAAACTGATTCAATGTGTTATGTTAGCAGAATAAATATGGTTTGGGTTGAATTCATATGAGTCTCTCAGGTTTCTTTTTTATAAACATACATAGAAAAGAATTTGGATCATTATTATTATTACTAAATCAGACTTCAGATGCAGCAAATCTGTCAATGAAAATCTAATCCAGTAACAATAATCTGAAGCATATTCTAAATTTGAGATATCTTTGTGCAATTCCACACTGGTTATGTGATATCTTATTTGTAGACCAGTTTCTGGGTTATATAAAAATATTTAATTGCAGAAAACTCTTATAATTTCTTTTTTATATATTGGTCCAATAGTATTGTGCTGCTTTGCCAGTTAATGTGGGCAAAGGAAACATGCCTTTTATTTGGAACCTGGGGTTGTTTATCTCATTGATATTATTACTCCAGTTACAATCAGATTAACATTCACAGTCAAAATGATCTATTTATTATCAAAAGAGTCCTGTTAAAAATAGAAAGTTTTTTCTTCCCAAGAAGAGCGAATAGTTCATTAGTCCATGAGATCCTATCTCTCAGTAACTTTTCTGGTTCTTTCACTCACTATATATAGGTATATAAAAATAGCCCAAAGTCCTATTATGTAGTAATGTTTTATATCCCAGTTTTTTGCCAGGAGGATTGCGATGTTGGTAATGAAGGTTTCTTATTTCTTCTTGGATGAGTTTGGATTATTTTTATACTTTTACTAGCACTATCCACTTACTTCTTCTTGTGTTATTTTCCTACAGCTCTCGTTGTAAATGCTGAATACCTGTTCTTTGTTTCTACTCCAAAAAATTTGGTTTTTGTGATTCCCAAGGTGCATTTATGGTAACCAGTAGTTGGTGATTGATTACACAGTTAAATCCACTGGATCCCTAGAGTCAGTCCGTGCCTGTACCTTCAAGGTCTCTGCTGTCATCTTGTGCTTATGCGTCAATGTACAACTTCATCATTCCAGACCTACAGATAGTTCTGCACAGAATTATTGTTAACTAAAGCATATATCACATTTATACCACATAATTACACTAAAGCTAAAAGCAAATTAGGCAGTAGCCACCTGATCATGGTGTAATTAGCTGTTAAAGCTAAAGCAAGCTAAAACAGGAGAAACTGAGATAGTCTGAAATGTCCTGAGACCTTTGTTATTAATTTAATGCAAATCATTGTGCCTGTTGTAAGTAATGACAGTGCTATATTTTTGGGGTTTCAGTAGTCTGTCTGATATTTTTGTTACATAATATATTTAAGAATGAACAAAAACTATTTTTAAATGCATAATTTTGTTACTTTTTTGCAATATTGTATCTATGTTACATATACAGATCCCATTTTTAAAATTTTCAACTCAGTCATTGTGTTTTACACCAAGGTGAAATTCGGCATTGTAGTTTCCAAATCAAGATGAATATCATATATATTTAGTTAGTTCATGTGTGTGTATATATATATATATATATATACACTTCATACACTTTATTTATATATATATATGTACACTTTATATATATACACCTTATCTATATGTATATATATACTTTAGTTCATGTTCATTGACTACTTTTAAGTAAAACAGACACAAGTTCTGGATTCAGAAGCAATAAGAATATCCCTATGAAAAAGTAAGATTTTAGTATGGATTGGGACTTGTCCTTTGGGCTATTTTTATACACCCATATATATATATATTTAGTAAGTGGTAAAACAGTAAATTTACTGAGTTTTAAGAAGCAGCACTTAGAGTTCATAATATCTGGTGAAAGAAGACAGTATCTAAGGCAGTGCTGACCATTTTACTCCATTTCTTGCAAAGGAAAAACTGTTTAGTTATCAGAACATTACCTTTATTTAGTAAAATTGTTCACATGCTACTTTGGTTAGGAAATAATTTAAAGGTATGAAAATTCCTTGAGAAATCTCTTCAAAAGAATTGTATGCTTAACAAGATTTTTGCAAAATAATTACAAAAATGTGCAAGCCATAATGATGTCAGTATGCATTTACATGAGTAGCTGTTGTCATAAAAGTCAATACAATTGTTCTTCAAGGTGAGCTTCAGCAGATCAGATGTTTGAAATTTTTGAAATTTTTTGCACATCACTTATAGCCCCATATCCCTTATGATCCCCAACTTGACACCCCATCTTATACCTACACATGCAGAAGATGAACTGATAGAAGCATAAAGGACATCTCTGCAAGTTTTGTCCTAGTAGGGACTGCAGAGCTTTACCCTACATTTAAAGATAATCCAATGTGAAATTACACCATTTTTTTCAAATAAAGTGTTACCCACATGACAATTATATCAAATTCATTGCTAAAAATTACCACAAATGCAAAAGGAGATTGAATTATGGTTGCCATGGAAACTGTAACATGCGGCTTCCTGACTTGATGCATGCAAAATTTCAGCCTTAATATCACACTGATATAAATTCTTGCTTTTTTTCCCCACTCAAATAGATTATGATGGAGTTTGTGTATAACAGTATGTTCATTCAAGTTGTATTGCTCTGTCATGCCATCTCGTATTTTTTATTAGTTAAAATTAATTGTTCTAAGCATATGTTTCTTAAAAAGAAAGGAAGGTGTTTTACTTACACAGTGTATTTTATAGAAGGATCAGTGGATTACCATGGACACACAGAAAAGTACCACAGATCTAAAATAAAGTTCTTGGAACAAGACCAGTAGAGAGAGTGAAATATATTTGCACAAATGCTTATAAACCTTGAGTTAGGTTAGTCACTGTACAGTACGTTCCCTTCCCCAGGTATTATGGCATGTGAAGTGGAAAAACTGTGTCCTATAAAAACTTCATGTGAGAACCAGTGAGTTGAGAATCAAGTTATTTCCCTGTGCAGAAGAGCACAGTATTACAGCCATGGCTTTAGTGATGGTGCTGAAGAAGGCAGCTCCAGCACCAGACACTGTTTAGGCCTGCACACAGTAAGCACAGGTAATTTCCACTTTGTCAGCTCTGGCACTGAGTTTTGTTCTGTTATGACTAGATTATTATTAATACCTAATGCAGATAATTTAAAGTTTCTTTGGATCATCTGTGTTACACTGCATTAACATGACTGTCTAACAAGCCCTGAAATACTAATACATTCCAAGGCAATAAAATATTTGGGAAACATGACACGATGTGAGATTCAATGTAATTATTGTTTTTCAGGATCTCCAGGCCTTGTGGCTTGATACTGGGAGACCAGAACATCTTTTGATCACCAAAAATTGATGTACATCTTGAAAGAATGACTGAAAATTTGGTGAGATTAGTATGAGGACCATAACAATACATTTGATACTATGATTGTATATGGAAACACAGTACTGGAGCTCCCAAGACAGAGGTTGATAAAACAGTCAAGCCTGGACTAAGGTTGATTGAACCAGCAGTTCCCAATTGTGCTGTCCTGGTAGTATTGTTTTTCTGTGATATAGTATAGCTAGAGCTCTCCATCATTTTTAATCGCTCTTATTGACCTTGGTTGGAGCAGTGTTACACAACAGTGCTTAAAAAACCTATGTCTGGTTATTGTCTGTAGAACAGGTTATAGTAGATCTGGCTTTACTTATTTACTTTACTTCTTCACTTTGCATCTTCATTGCCAATTACATGTCCAGGTAAGTGTCAGTGTCAGTTGTCACTGCAAATAGCATCTGACATATAAAACTTGCTTTAACACCTGTCTAAGTTACCAAAAGGAATCACACAAACTTCTGAATATTCAGATGCAACAGGAGGACGTGAAAGCTATATAGAGAAACCTAATTTTTTACTTATATGGCATCATTTCATTAGCATATGTATTTTATTTTTTTTAGAGCAAACCTTGTAAAATAATGGCCTTGTGTAATAACAAATGACACTGAATATTAGCACAAGATGTTTGGAAATTTTCAGAGATTTTAGGTTTGGCTGATTGCTAGTGGTGTTTTGAAAGTACATTTACTCATGTCTATGTTATCATATTACAGTTACAATTATGTAATATCTCTTTATAGCTCTTAGTTTGCTGAAGCAAGTTCAGGGCAATTGTATTTTTTAGGTTTTTTTTTTTTTTGCAGGGGCCTCAATATAGTACAGTATATTTTAAGAAGTGTATGTAAATTCTAGCATTTAATCTTCTCTTCTACAATATTTTCTCTTTCCTAGTAGGTTACAAATGTGTATTGCACAGTCTGACGTTCATAACTATGCAGATTTTTTTATTTTACTTTTCGTTAGTAGTGGTGTATTGTTGGTATTTATTTATAAAGTTGCATTACAAATCCTTTAAAATGTTAGGTCTAATGTTTTACTCTGTAAAACCTTTTGGTAAGAGAAGAAAAGAGTTAGTTACAAGATTTCATTCATTTTATTAATCCCTAAGTTCACTTTTTTTTTTTTCTGATTTTTTTTTTTTTTTGTCCCCAGAAAATATTTGAAGTCTAAAAGTTTGATTTGTTTTGTTGGTTTTTTTTAGTAAATAAATGGCACAGCTGGTAGTGTTTATACAAAATGCAAAATTTTAGAACTTGCATGACACTTAACCAGAATGATAATTTTGAAATTTTTGCTGGTAGAGCTCTTTTAAGCTAGTTTTTGAGATGTCGGTCATCAACCAGTTAACTGCAGTAATGGCATAGGTTATCATCTCCTTCCTAAAACATTATGGAGTTTAAGGTAAACAGTTGGAAAACAATATTCAATTTATTAGTTGTTTAATTGTTTCTTTAATATTTTTAATAAGAAACGTTTATAGTAGTAAAGTGAGTATGTCAGTAAATGAGTGTCAAAGGGATGACTTGATCCTGATTTTCAGTGGCTAACTGCATTTGTAGTCAGAAGGCTGATGGTGTCACCTGTAACTCCTGCTAGCTCTAATTTATCTGTCTTGGCTCCTGATAGCAGTGAAATTGCTGTGGTATAGGCTTAGGCTTAGCTATATTTCAGAGGGGTTTTTCTGGGCGTGCTGATGGGGATGGAGGTTTGGCATCAAAAGCAGTAAAGTCAGCAACAACAAAATTTTCTCTCAAATATGTGAGAAATGTGAGCAAAACTTGTATGTAAGAAAAAACATTCAAATACTTCCCTTTGCCCAGGAGCAAGAGGCAGGAAGGATGCTGTTGTTTGATCACAGCTCCTGAACACAACCATCATCTCTCTTCCGTTCCATGTAAAACTGTTGTAGGCCCCTTCCCTTTCCCTTTCCCTTTCCCTTTCCCTTTCCCTTTTCCTTTTTCCCTTCCCTCCCCTCCTTAAATGAAGGGGTATTTATGGAGAACTAGCCAAACCAAAATTCTTAAAATTAGAGATTTGTTAATTTCTTTTTTTCCTTGTTTTATGAAGATAGTCAAACATAAAAAGCATCATATAGGATCTGCACTGGATCAGAGAAATCTCATCAGATAGTAATCCTAAATCACTGCAGCTCCACCAAGTCTCATCTGAAATAATTACAGGCAGCTCAGCTATTGCTAAGACAGAGAGACACAGCACCTAGGCCTCGTGCAAGTTTTGTGCTTTATTCAGCTCCTCCTTTCTCCTCACAGAAATGCCTTCTCTCCTCCCCATGGTCTGTGTTATTTTGCCTGTCCATCTGCAGCAAGGGCTGTAAAGCCCTTTTGCAACTATTTGCCTCCGTTGGCTGAGTCTTGTCTTTTCAGCTGAATATGAATATGTTTTTTGTTATGGGTTTCAGAAATGCACAAGTAATTTATAGTTAAGTACTGTATGGTTGCTATATTAAAAGAATTATTCTAATGTTGAGAGAAAGATGTTCTTACACCTAATTGCATTAACTCCCCTTGCTCACAAACTAGATGAAACATTTCTGCTTTTGTGCTGTATTGATACAAGGAGGGACTAAAAAGCCATCGAGGAATTTTGTCGTAACTTGAGTCACAGCAATAGAAAGCCATCACACTGACTTTCTGATTATCTCCTGTGTACTTTTACGTATATGTAAGGAGGAATTATAAATGACATGGCAGTACACATTTCCCACAGTGTACTAGCTCTGCCTATTCTGCTATGATTCTCATGAGAAACAGTGTCTAGTTCTGGTCATATATGTTCTTCATAAAGGAGAGTTTGGAGAAACATCAGATTCCTTCTTAAACTGATTACACAAAAGCTCAATTAAATGATGATTTGATCTTATGCAGAGCAAATATTATTTGCCTGGCAGAAGTAACAGTGGGACTTCAGGCTGAGTAGCACTTTCCTGTAGTGCTTTGTACATGATTCATAGGCATGTGTACAGTAAAAGATCTGAGCTTTTACTTGCAGCCTTACAAAAGCATTTAAATGAGAACTGTAGCTTTAGGCTTAAAATAGTCTAAAGGTCTGACTTGAAGTCCTGAAATTGCTATCTAACTCCTGCTGGATAAAGGCTGAAACTCATATCAGGGTATATGTCATAAGCCACTTAAAGAGGCACAGGTGGGTCTTCAGATGTTTGTTCCAAGTGCCTATTGAAGTGAAAGCATGATTTTTACTATTGCTGTGAAGAATGCAGGTCGCTGGAAAATTAATCCTTCAATTCATAGTTTGGAAAATGGAATGGCCACTGTATATCAGAATGTTGCAAAGACTGCTGTGGCCTGCTGGCATGTTCAAGACATGCACGCACACCTGTGAAGTTTAAAGAAAAGCAAGCTGATTATATGAGTTTCCTATGCCTCTCTTTCATCTTTTCTTAACTTAATAGTTCAGTCTCCATACAGCTCTTATGTTGATGTCATAAACTGAGCAGTTTGGTATGACATAATTCCAGCCTCTTTGAATTAGTGGTGGCAGTTAGATTACTATTATTGATAGTGCCTGCAGGCAGGGAACCATTAAGGTGTCATAAACTTAGCAACCTCCTATGATATAATACTAATCTTTTAAATTTAGTTGTTACAGTTAGGTTGCATCCCAAGGGTCCCTACTCTAGTGCCTGGTGTGTGTATGAGCATAGGATGTAGCTGTTCTAAGAACTACTAAACCCTGTATTTCTTAAAACATTTGATTAACGTTTTCAGGAGCATATACTGCATAAATATTTTCCATTTGCCGTTTTTAAGTAGAAGATGCCAAGTAATATGAGAACATCTTTTCAGCAGCCTTCATAGCATAATTAAGAATGGATGAGTGATAAATGGGTAAACTAGGAATCAACCCAGAGAAAAGAAGCTTAGGGTTTTGAAAAAGAGTGTAACTAAAACTTTTTCCACAAGGATCATCTTACAGATATTCGTGATTGTTTCCTTACAACTATCTCTACATTAATTGTTATTCAGAAATTTAAATAGAAGGCTAAATCATAAATATGTAGGATGATAATTTTAATTTGCTTACTAATTTTACATTTTAAGACTGGTGAATGGGAAGAAGGGTTTTAACATATGTCTGCACAGTGGTCAGAGTATAAGGAAATTCTGTTTCCCATTAATACTCTGCATGTCATGAGAGCAGTAAGTCAGAACTATTGGCATATGTATGAAAGCTCATCCTCCAAAGGACATGTTTTTGATGTATTAGCTAGCTAAATATCCAGTGAGGAGTTTGGTAAAATTCTTCAAAGGAACAGGAATGTCCAGCATTGCTTCTCAGTACCTGAAAATGCCACCACTTGCTGGGTGTAGGCTTTAATTCAGCTTGTTGGTATGTAAAACTCCTCTGCTGCTTTTGAACAGTAAGTTTGAAAAAAACATTTCTTTGAGAACATTTAAAGTATGTGGATTATGGATTGCATCATAGTTACCTAAAGAAGTAAAGAAATAAGATACCCTGCTGAAGTTCCTCTCTTTGAGAGCAACCAGAATGCTTTGTGACTGAATTTAGTATGCAGACTCACACATATAAACAGGCAAGGTAAGGTAAGCCAGACAACATATCATCAAAGCCAGCTTGTTCAAACAACTGACCTTTAAAACAGGAATCCAGCAAGTAGTGCACATAGAGTATGAGTTTCTAAGGAAGATCATGTAAAGCTTGAAAATCACAGTTCAGTCAAATGAGATACAGAGACTCCCTTGCAGCTAGCTCTTTGAGGGCTGCAGAAGGATACAGGAACAGCCAACCAGAAAACCAGCATATATCAAAGCTCACAAGTAAACCACACAGTGGACAGCATTAGAGATATTAGCCAGTGTACTGACAGTGATCATGAGACAAACCATTTAAAGTAACCATGAGAAGTTGAGTTTGGCATTTCAATGACTGCCTTGGGAATGTTAAGTGTAGCCAGAGCTGAAGAAATTACATACTAAGGAGTGACAGAATGCTGACTTTTCAGATCTTCTTTGCATATTTTCTCTTAATCAGTAGCAAGAAGCAAAAATCATGGAAATAAAATGTCTCCTACTGAGTCGTTCACCTGCTGCCTATTGGTGTTGCTCTCCTGCTGTCTCCTCCATCTGCTTTAAATTAATTTCTGAAATGTGCCCTCTTTATAAATGAGTTATTATTAATTTCAGAAGGAACAAACTAAGAAAAACACAGAGACTTTTTTGTTGAATTGAAAGCAATTAGAACACAATGGGGAGAGGAGCAGGGAAAGAAAAGCAAAGTACCAATTCTGAATATACTTAAAAAAAAAGTCAGATCCTGAGATTCATATGAAATTTTTAATTTCTCTTTTCTAGGGAAAATGGACATTTTAATTAATGAAAATTTTGATTAGTGGCGGCATTATGATTTTACTTGATTTAACCAAAATGCTGTCTTAAGAAAATAAATGGTAGCTGAGAAATGTGACAGTACATTAGTCGTAAAGACATAAGAAACAGCCTAATTCAGCAACACCCTCCCTTTTATTCACTGGCTTTGTATTTTACCTATTTGTTTTACCTAGGAACATGAAGTATATTCTGTTAATTGAATTCTCATCTCTAACCCTTTGTACATTTCATACATACATATTACTTTAGCAGATGGGTGATTTTCTTCCTATTTCAAGTGTATTGATCCCTAATATGTGTTTTTAAATCCAATTCCTCACTTTTTATGCTAAGGAGTCTCTTCCACACCCATTTCTTTCAGTGTCTGGATATCATACATTTTTTCCCTATGACTTTTGGTCATGATGGCTTACTGCTTCAGAAATACTGTGTTTCTGTGATTATATAGGTTTCTTTAATAAAAGAGAAATCCATTGAAATTACTGAAATAAATTTATTTTTAGAGGCTGAGTGGTGCCTCTAAGTTAAGAGTGCCTATCAGAAACTAAGGGCAGTTCCACGGTTTTGGTCCAGCTTTTTGTAGCAGTACAGTTCAGCTAAAGTAGAATTGAATATAAAAAGGAAAGTTGTAATTGAAGGGTAGATTACATACAATATGAAATTATTCTTTTAACAACTGCAACGTTTTCCACTGTAATATGTGGTAGTAGTAGCGTAGCTTTGAAATTAAGCATGATGAAATTTACACACTACGTTAACCTTGCATAAAGGTTAGGAAGAAAAAATTCTCCATGTAAAACGTGTTCTTAATTTCATCTTTGAGTGTTCTGGCTGAGGCCACAAGAACAGTCTTTAGCCCAAACAAGAGGGAGTGCAGGAGACCTTTACTAGGTTCTGATACTCCTGCATGTTCAGTGACTGTTATGAGGTCTTGTTGTTAACTCCCTTCAGCAGATCACTTAGCTGTGGCCTTCTGATTCACTATCCGTTTAAATATAGTGGGCTATGCTTTCTCCATACTTTTCTTGACATCTGCACTTGCTCTTTTCTGTAGTGTTTTTACATAATTGGCTTAAAAAGCATAATTTTACTTTCTATTTGTACATAATTAGAAAGAAATTAGATTTTCCTGTTCTACAGCTCAGAGTAGTGCTCTAATTTCTGGGGAAGTGACTATCAAGAAATGAATTTATAAAGGTCCACTGGATTTTTGAGGAAGAGTCTTCCATGTTGCAGAAAAAATTATTTTTTTTTTTCATTGCCTTTTTGCTTCTGCAGAATTAAGGAAATATCTGGGAGCCCTAAAATATCTTGACATTTTAACAATCAGTTCTATTAATCACGTGAAAATATATTCTATGATATTTTTGGTGTTGCTTGCTGCCAGGTAACAGAGAAAACTTTCAAGATATTACAAATGAAAAGCCTGATTTCTCTACTTCATCTATTGTAAATTTAGAAGACTTAAGAAAGAATTTCAGTCATCCATGCACCGTACTCCAGAATACTAGAATACTCTTTGTATACATTAAACCTTTCAAGAGGGATTTGGGTCCTCTAATAGTCTACTAGCAACACTGTTCTTGCATTAAATGTAAGTATTTGAGTAGACCAAAAGAAGCCAACCAGTTTTAAGTAGTTATATGCCTACAGGGCAAGAAGTGAGTTTGTAAATGCCTTAAGATCTGGTGCTGGCAAATATGAAGCATTAGTTTGTGCCCAGATTATGACTTCGAGCTGCAATGACCTGTCAGTCTGATGAAATATTCTGCTTTGAATGTGCTGCAGTAATGTAAATGTCATGGTTTGCAGTGCCTCAGAAATCCATACTCTGAAACAGTGGGTTTATTACATGGCTGCAAGGGAAAAAACAGATTACTCGAAATTTTCTCTGTGTTTTGTCTTGCATTATGTACTTTAGTAAAATAGGAGACTTAACTTGCTAGTCACTGGTTAGCCTAATTCGTACGTAGAGCATTATATGTCATGAGGAACCCAAATCTGATCTCTCAAGTGCAGAATAGACAGCAACAATCACACTCCTAGCTGTTGGCTGTACTGTTATTAACACAGCCCAGGAGATGTTGGCAGCCTCTCATCATTTTTATTCAACTCGTTTCCCACAGGTCTATGTGTTATTGTGTCCCCAATGTAGGACTCTGAATTTATCTTTGTTGAACTGTTTTGTTAACTCTGATTTGCAAAGTCTATTTTCAAAAAGGAATTTGTTTAAGTCTATAACAATTTAAAATGTTTTAATTTTTGTGCAAGTAATTCTAAATACATATAAGCCTGCCTCGTGTTCTTTTTGGTCCCTGTAGTGTTTCTTTATTTGTAAAAACATGTTTATAGAAGTGATTTTTAATAAAGAATTCAGAGGTTTTTGAGGTCATAATTTACTCTCTCTCTCAGCACTGTATGATGTTGATTCCGTATTCAAAGTATTAGAGAAAAGCGATTCAAGATAACTCAGAGGCTAGTGTGTGGAATTTTAAAGTTTCTAGAGAGAATAAATGCTTGGGCTCTTTTTCATTTAACAATCTAAGGGCATATGTAAATGATACACGGGATGAAGGTCTGTGCTAGGCAACTGCCTTATGTAGGTTCTAAATCAAGTCCAGTTTAAATGAAACACAATAGATTCACCAAATCAAATACTATTGATGCTTAATTGCAACATAAATGACATGATATTTTCACGGTCTATATACTGAATTGAAAGTATATTCAGCTGGAATTTTCTTCTCTCTGATCGTACTTGTGTTAGTTATGGGCAGTCAGTGTAGTTCCAGTAATGATCACAGGTAGGAAGAGACATCTCCAGATATGTCTGAGAAAGGTCAGACCAACTGCTTTCTGGAGGTACCCATCTTTGTATTGACTATATATAGCCTAAGGTTAGCTGCTGAAAATTACCTGCTGGAATTAAGTGTGGTCAGTCTCTTTCATGCAAAAATTTGAAAACATCTGGTAATCAATTTTCACATACTCACATACTAGAAGAACAGAAATTGTGTATTTTTTCAGCCACATTACTCTTGCTTTGCACTTACAGAGTTTAATTTACCCAGTTTACAAAATTAGGGCACTTTCCTTCTAAGAAGTGCCTCACCATGATGCTCTGCTTATTAGATAGTAACTAGGAAATCATTTACCCCATTTTTGAAACATTAATAATGACATCAGATAGTAGTGTCAGTGTATGTATTAAATAACTTAAGATTTTTTTCTAAGATGAGAGGCACAGTACATTCAGTACACTTCTATTGTGCTTATATATTTAGAACAGAATATTCAGCACACTTCACTCTGATCGATTAATTCTTAGATATGTCACTATTCTGTAGATACACATTTGTACCTAAGACTAATAATACATACTAGTATTCTGTCTGCATGATTTAGGAATATATTGATACATTATTGATACATTTATTGATAATTATTTTCTTTTTTAAAAAAATTGTTTTGCTACTTGACTTTCATTCAAACAGAAGCAGTCATACACCTGTTCATTTTCTGTTGTTTACAGCCCTCCAACACCTCTTCAACAAATAAGGCAGTGCACTTTATAGGTTCAAGCATGTAAGCATGTATTTTGATTTTACATGATGACAGAAAATGAAAGAAAACTTTGTATTTATTTCTTTTTATTAAAAGAAGTTCATTTTCAAACAATATGCATGACTGTTTTCATCACTGATACCATCACAGCCATACTGCTAGATGTTGCATAGGTCTTAAAATTTCTTGATTAATGGACTAAGATTATGTTTTGACATGCCAAATGTAAATGCCTGATAATTGCAATGATGTGTAAACTACCAGAGTTTCACTATACAAGAAGAAAAATATTGATATATGCTGTGCAAGGGTACTGAAGATTTAGGGCAGATATGTCAGTGCTTTATATAAAAACAAAATTAACAGATGTAGAAATGATCTTAGAAAATATTCCAGACATTTTTACTGATGTAATAAATTTGGCCATGGATTACTTGCACATTTTTTTAAAATACAGAGCCACCTTAATATACAAACATATTTATATTCCCATGTACCAACATACAATAAAGAAAGTGAAGTATGGTATCTTCCAATAAGAGCAGAGTAGTAATTTCAGGTATGATTGATTTGTCTTTGCCAAGTATGAGTATAGCCAGTTGAATCTTTAGAGCTCTGATACGCTTTTAAACTGGGATAGTCGTACAGACTCTATGCCCATGTATTTGGAAGTTTACATTCCATTGTCTAGTGAACTCCCAAAACAGAAAAAAATGCTCTTCAGGATGTTGTGGGTTTTTTAGTGTTCTTTAGTCAAGGCAGATAGAGGTTGTTGGCTGCTGAATGGCTGGCTTCACTTTTCTAAATCACACTAGGATCTTTCTAGATTTTTCTGTGTGCATTTGAAAACTGAGATAGACACTGAACTTTTGTACTGGACTGGAAACTCCAGTAGGTGAGAGAGAGAAAGGAGCCTGTGCTGTAATATGTAGCCTGTGGGTAGACTGATGCTAGCACTTTTAGGTGCATTTCAGGTGGATTTGCATTTGTGAATTGAATTGTATGGGATTAGGCAAAAATAAAGAGGGAAAAAAACTAAAAAGGTTGAAACTGGAAGTAAGTTTCATGTGAAATTGTGAATTTGCTAAATTCCTTTCTAGTGCTTGAAATTATCATATTTATTATGAAGAAAAAAAGAAAGTGTGAATAAAGACACAGCTAGGAATTGGCTTGCTGGGTCACTTCAGAATCTTAGCTCTAAACTGATACTTGTGATATGACACTGGCCTGTCAAAAAAGCTTTAGCTTTTTGAGAGCTTGATTGTAGGCATTTTCTTCTGATAGGCCATTTCTGAATCTCTGTTTTGTCCTGTATCATGATAAGTTGGTTCTGAAGTCTCTCTTTTGTTTCAAACTTTTACACAGAATCATTCAGGAAATTAGACCATCAGTAACTTTTTGGCTATCCTACTGTAAAATTTAGTGATACCTGTGTTGTATGCAGTCATTGCCATGACCAATGTACAAGATTCACTGTGGACTACATGAGTGATTTCTCCTGTGGATACTGTCACTGAATCTTTAGCAAGCCTGCAGGGCAGATTGAACATTTTTTTTAAATACTTGTCTAATTATCCCTACAGAATAAATTGCATGTTATTTAGTTTGACTGCTTTGAAATCCTAAGATCTGAGGCTGCTTTCCAGTGGTTTGAAATTTGTGTTTCCAGGGAGTTATTTAAAACCAGATGTTTAACCACTAAATTTCTTTTCTATCTCAACTTCTCACCTAGATAGGAATATCTCTAATGACTATATTGAACCAAAGGACAATTGTTATTATACAGCAGATAGATGCTATTAATATGATGCTATCTCACCAACGATAATTAAAACCAGAAAAATATCTCAATTTTTAGTCAGTGAACTGCCCAGGTCCTTGTAAAAATAACTCCTTCAGTGTTTGACAAGGATTTCTGAACCCCTGTTCAGACATGACATATACAACGTGACATAAAATGTTTGGTAAGCAAAACTGAAGCAACAGTAGAAAAGGACTCACCTACTTTAAATAGGGAATTGTACAAGTATTCCCATAGAGTGGTACTCGTAATTCTTTTGGCTGTTGAGCAAATAACTGTGTCATCAAGACGATAAATGTCTCAGGATTTGTTAACATCGAGATAGATCTGTGCTAATAAAAGACAAGCACGATGAGCAAAGGGAGTCTCCTGTCTCATTCATAGTTTTAAGTGTTGGGAAGTGTTTGGGGGCTATTGCTCACTGACCCTGGAATCAACTAGTAGAGACACAATAGTTTTGTTGTTTTTTTGTTTTTTTTTTTAATTTAAAGTATGCTATGGAGAAATGGCGGGTTTTTTCCTCAAGGCTTTCAATCTTCTAATCCATCCTTAAGAGGAAATCAATACAGTTTCTCTCAGAGGCCTTCAAAACTGTCTCCCATGTCAGGTGGAAAGGAGCAAGAAGAAACAACTTGTTCCAAGAAACCAGAGATGCCAAGAAACTTCAATAGTCTGACGACCTATCTTTCTTATTAGAGCTGCTGTTTTCAAACAACAACAAAAAAATCCCTTCTCAAACCTACTTACCTCACCATTATGACTCACCTTCAAAATATCTTTGTCTTCCCACCTGATCTTCAGTCACCAAGCTAGATAAATCAACAACTGAAACAACGCCCTCCTGCTTTCCATCATTTTTAAAACACTCTGAATGGTATGGATTTTATGTTATAGCCAAGACATCACACATCAGCCTTTCTTTTCCTGTACAGCAAAGAAAGCTTAAAGGTCTTTGAATTGTTAAATGAAGCCCTAAAAATAGCCTGGATTTTTTTTTTTAATCAAAACTAAATGACAGAATTTATAGTAATTGAGTAAACTCTTGCAACTGTGAAATAGTTTTCTAACTCAACATTCCTGACTTAATAATGAGTAATATTGTCATTTGCTCTTTAACTCTTCTAGTCAAATAAATTCTGAGATTTAGTCTTTCGTTTTCTTAGAAAATTCGAATTTCAGACACCTGTAACATTAAAATCCTAAACACTTAGTAGTGCTTCAGGAAAAAAACCCATCGACATACAATATAATTAAAGGTAATTCTGCTTATATATAGACTGTGTTTTTCTTCTGCATAAAAGCTCTGATTGCCTTTCTAATGTCCTTCTAAAAGAAGAAAGTGGAAAGACAAGATAAGAAAGGGGAGATGTAGAAGGGGAAATGAACTGGAAGTACACAATAGCTAATAAGAGCTATTCTGGAATGTTATGTCTTCTGTAAATTTTTATGTGGAATCTCAAGGAGCCTTGAAAAGGAAAAGATTTTATTGGTACAGAGTTAATATACTATTCAAGAGATATGCCTGTGTTGCTTTCCAACTGAAAAAAATCTTGTTGCAGCTTCTGAATGCAGATTTCACTGCTTTTTGAATGACTAGTTTTTATCTAACTGTGGTGCTGTCAATTTCAGTAGAATGGTCGTTACTGTAAAGAAGTGAAATGGGTTCAAGATCCAGTTCTGAAAAAGAACAAGACTAAAACACAAAAGCAAAATATGGTGCTTCATACTTCGATTTATCAGATTATTCAGATCTGTGAGGGCTGGACCTTTGGGTAAGACTCATAAATGAATACTCAGGTTTTCATCAGTACTGCATCTAAATGAAGATCTTGGTCTAGCTTCCAGCATTAAATTTAGGTAGTAATATTGTTGGACATAGCTGGTAAAACAAAGCAATTGTGCTGAAAGCTGTCCCTGAGACTTATGTTATTTTTGCCTCTTTATTTTATGTTTGGTGTTTGAAAAATATATTCAGATGTGCAATTGCTTTGTATTTTCTTCAAGATTGGGTTTTAATTTAAAATTACTCATACATAAGGTTAAGCAACTTGGAAAAGAATAATTTTGTTTTCAAATGTGTTTTTCTAAATGTATTTTAAATGTTGATCTTATGCGGAGAAATGTTCCCGGTTTCTGCAGAACACAGCTTACACGCCTTCCCAAGGCTGTGTGTGCCTACCAGGAAGCAATGATTTTATAGGGCAGCTTCTGAGAGTGTGTGACCTGTGCCGCTTTTGAAAAGGGATTGAAAATGTATCACAGATGGTATGGTGCTTCAAAATTTTGATTCTGAAGGAGAATCTACATAATGGAATAAAAGTTCTTCATGATACCTTAGTTTATTCAGGAGATGTTTCTCTGAATTATCAGACACTAAATAAAGACTATCCTGTAAACAAGTAGTAGTAACAAAAGTAAAAGAGAGACATTTATTCTCCATGCTTTCCAAGTAATCTTGAATTTTTCATAAATCCTTGTGTTTTGTGTGGCTTTTGTGGTGTACTGGAACGCTACTATCTTGTGCTGCTGTTTTGTTGCACTGACATTTGCTTTGAGAAATGTCTGACTGTGTGTCAGTGACATCATGAATTAGTAGCAGTATCAGGACCACCTTGTAATTAACTGAAAAGATAGAAAGCAGCTTATGCTGAGAACCCACATTGTCCATTGAATGAGGAAAAATTTGCCAAATATGGTAGCTGAAGGAAGAACTAAGCATGTTTCTTTCCATGTTGTAGCTGATAACAAAAACTGATTTTTTAAAAAATTATTTTTGAACACACAACTATACAAAAACAACAGCTAAGATGAAACAATAATTATCTGACAGAAAAAAACTCAACCAAAAATAAACAAACAAAAGGCAAAAACTCCAATTCATTTTTGAAGTAAAGGATTATAATTTGAAGAGTCTCATGCATTTTCATTTGCAATATGTCAAGAAAATAAGACTGAAAAGGGGAACATGAAGAAAAGAATGTGCTGTGGCAACAGTAGCATTGATCATCATCATGATCAAAAAAGCATGACAAAAACATTACATAAATGTTTAATTTATATTGCCATAAGAATCACTTCCTGACATGAAATCTCTCATTTCTCTGCCACAGCAGAAAAACATTCCCAAGGAACATGCTAAAATCCAAATTGTTTTTCATCCTTCAGGACAAATGTGTTTCCCGCTATTTTACGTCCTCAGTGTCACAGAATGTATGTATTAGAAAAGAGCTCAAGCTAACAAAACCAAATTCAAAAGATCCAACTTTAACATGTGCCCCTTAGCTTAATAAAAGATGTAAATTCAGTGAGTACATTTATTATCTTGTGCTGTACCTTACTAAAATTTCAAATTCCTCTTTGACTGAAAATTCTGACATTTTAAATCTTGGTTTTATTCTGAATGAAAACAAAATAAACATTAAGTGATACATGAAAAACTGCTCAGAAAAATATTTATTTTTTAAAATCTAGAATTTTCTGAAAAATGACCCTGCGTTTCATTGGAAAAGTCCCTGTAGTGGGACTGAAGTATGACAGTGTAATAGCTTGATCCTTCTTACAGTGATTTTAAAGAATCATTTATTTATCTGCTATTTTATGATCTTTCAGTTACAACACAGCTCTTGATGCGCGATGGGTGGCATTTTGCTGTGTTTGATGGCATTACAGTACCTTGTGCAGTGATTCCTCACATGACTGCTGATCTGTTTTCTTATACAAAGTTCTTTGCAAGGCATCAAATTTGCACTTGTGATAATGCCCAGGTGCTTTAGCTGTCTCTTAATTTGTTTCAAGCAAATGCACCATTTCATTTTGTTGTAGACAGTAGAAGTAATCTATTTTTAGTGGAAAGCAGAACCTACTAATCCTGTCAGCTAATCAAAAGCAGGTTTTTGCCCATCCAGATTTCTTCTTTATGAAGTATATCAGAACTGTCCAAAATTGGGTCCCACAAAAATGGCTTTTAAGTAAATGACCTGTTTTTAAGAAGTGGGAACACCTACTTTGTTGATCTCCCAAAAGTTTGATGCTTCCTCATGAATTTGTATAACTGATTTTTGGTCATGTACTTTGAAAATGCTGAAGATGCCTAGAATACTTATAATTTGCCGGCAAGACGTATTGATATTCACTGTTAAATCTCCATGTGCCGCAGTAAAGGCACTTAAACAGAATTATACTGAAAGAAAATGCTTTTATAATCCGCATAAAAAGTGTTTTCTAACCTTTCATAAAATAGAATAAATAAAGGTGAGTCATCTATTCTTTTGAGTTCTTTTATTCCCTACTTATTTATTTCTCTAATATGATTGGCTCCTTTTCAGAGTTGAGAGAGAGATTTACCACACTAAGTGCAGATCTTAGTTTCTGAATTTCAGGCTCCTCTTAAAGTGAGTAGCTGGTACTACTTGAATAAATTTCACCTAATTTTTATATCCAAAAAGTCTTGGTTGCATTGTTTCAGTGTTTGAGATGTATGACTGATTGGAATCAGCTTGTGACTGATCAGGCTGTGGCTGGATGTTTTGCATACATGATGCCTGGAGGTGTATGCCATATATTTTGGGGGATTTAATTTAGCTAGGTAGGTTGGAATCTAATGACTCACGGAGGCCTGTGCTCAGATGTTAGCATTCTTCTGTATAGTTGAAGAGGTAGCAAGACAAAATGTAGGCTTAGGCCTCCTGGACCTACTTGTAAAGGGAGGCCAAGTCCTGGGTGGGCACAGGTAGTAAGAGGGACTCTTGTTGAGTACTTTAGTGACATAAGTGTTAGACAGATTTTGGTTGGATGATATGATGGGTGGTAGCTAAGAAGGTTATAAATACAGAGAAATTGTTATTCTTTCTCTCTTTGGATCATGAGACTGCACCAGTAAAGCTGTTCTTCCCTTCACCCCTATTAAAACTGCGTATTGTCTTAATTTTCTTAACTTGATTTTAGGCAATACACACAGGAGGAGGTCATATATGTTTCCCATTAGTTTTGTGAAACTGTAGTATTCTTCTTGAATACATCCAGTGAATTTAGTACTAGTTTTTTGTTTGCTTGTTTTAGGGAACAGCAATTACTCTGAATGCAAGAAAGTGTTCCAAAATTGTACATATTCAAATAAAACTTCTAATGCCTTTTTCAGCAGAAAAATCTAAATATATTTTCCACATTATTTTTGTTTTTTATTGTCCCTTTCTGCAACTGTGAGAAACAGATCTGTTTTAAAAGTTACAGAGTGAATTTGATCCTTTTTATGATCTAGGATAGAATAAAAAGAGGAATGCTTCTGTGCTTGGATGACATTCATTATTCTTGGATGAGCAATAGGCACAAAAAGGTGTGCTGCCAGAGTTTCAAGAGAACATGAGAACATTGATCAGTTCCTGAATCTTGGACTGCTGAATGAGACCATGATGAAAAGATTTTTATCAGTAAGCTAATTACAAAATTAACCATCATAAAGACTTTCACCAGGTGATATCATAGTCATGAGCAAAGTATGCTATCCTACTAGTAACTTACCATAGATCTACTAACAGCATAGATAATTAATTTTAGCATTGGGAAGAAGAAAGAGATTTAATTTACCTATTTAATTATTTAGTCAAAGCTATCATTTTGACTGAGTTCAGAATCTCTTTAAACATTGGAAAGAAAACCTACCTAGTTTTATAGTGTAAAAATCTGTGTATTTTCTGAAAAATGTAATTATGGTCTCTTGTGTTCAAAACCAGCATCTTTAAAAGAACAAATAAGCACGTAAACAACAGTTCCTGCTCTTTTTATGGAGAAAAAAAAAAATTAAATTCTAGTGCAATTAGATTAATACTTAAAAAGAATACTTAAACTACATGTAATTATTGCTATAATTTTTACACTGGTTTAGTAACTCTCAATCCAAGAGGAAGAATTGTGAGATTATCCATGTTCATCAGAGGATCAAATCTTAATTGTATTTTTGGACATTGCTTTCTTATTGCTTGCTTTAGAGATGCTAGACTAGGCTATGAATCCCTTGAATTATTTTCAGCTGTTTTCAGACTTGAATTGCAATTGCTGGAATGTTTGTGATTGTTTTTAAGTGAAAATTACTAAAGAAAAAAGCTACTATCCCAAGTGCTATACAAAAAATCATATTAAGAATTGGTAAAGTACTGCAGAAGGATTACCTTGTTGCTTTAATGCTGTAGCCTTTTGTCTATTAAAATTTACATGCAAGGGAATGAAAGGCTTTGCATTCAGTAGATGAAGGAGCATTCTTGTTTGACCTTGTCTTGCTTTCTGTACACCATACCTGTCATATATTATTGTCATGCTAAAATTCTTCCTGTTGTTTTCTCTGGGTTACCTGTAGCTCTGTTTCCTAGGTAGCAGTAATTCAGATCAACTATTTTCTGTGTAATAGCATCCAACACTAACAACTTCCAGTCATTTTTTTTGTGTATGTACAAATACTGAGCTTTTGGCCTGCACCTTGATTTCCCAGTCTGCAATGACTGGGAAAGCTGCAACTCCAACAAAAGTCTATTTGTGTGGAGGAAATGGGTGTCATCTTTACCTGGCTATTTTTCCCTTCAGCCCATCTGCTAAAACAGATCTCCTAGTCAGTGTGCCCATAAGATCCAGAGCCCATCCTTTCCCATTGCTACTTTGGTGTCAAAACATGACATGTTTCTGATTTAAATCACCGTTGACCCAGTTCCTCCTTTCAGACCATTAAAACTAGAAGAGTTTCCATTTTCCTCTCCTATCTGCCAGCCTGGGAATAGTCTGATGGGAAGAAATGGTGTAAGGTTCTTTTATCTGCCTCTTGACACAGTCTTGAGATAAAAAGGAATAAAGAGAGAGAATGTCTCACTGTAGCCATCTTCCAGGCACCTGAGACAAGGTGGTGAAGCTGACCTTAGAACTGATGACAGACTTGCTGAAAGTTAAGAAAAATTTTGAGATCTACAGAGCAGATGACTGCTGATCAGCAAATGGAGATATGATAATTCCTGCAAGGGAAGCAAATATATCGATATTTACATTAGCGGGTGACAGAAATTTTCTGAATGTTGGATATTTATAGAATCATAACACATAAATAGAACAAAGCAATATTTTCTTTTGAACCTCGTGATGCATAGAAAAACTAGGTTTTTTGAGTCCTCCCCCCCCCCCCCCCCCCCCCCCCTCGACCT
>VXBA01002147.1:0-168571 GCA_013399895.1 Serilophus lunatus | reverse complement strand
CTTTTGGGTTGGGGGTTTTTGGAGGGGCCGGGGGGGGGGCGGGGAAGTGTGCTTTTGGAGTTTTACTTTGCTTTGTTTTGCTTTCCCAAAGAGAAAGGGCTTAGCCTTGTGATTTTGCATTTGTATGTTTGTTTGTTTGCTTTGAAATTTGTGGAGCTGATGATCCTTCTTCCTTCATTTAGACTCCAGGACATACCAGTGTATAATAATTGGTATAATATCATATTGATATGCCATACTGTTTCCAGTTATTGTAACTGGTTCACAATACTGTGGTTCTTTCAAATCATGCAATTATTTCAAGACAGTTATATGATTTTTAAAATCCACAACCATTAGTCATGGATGCCAAAGATACTGTAGATACTGTAGATACTGAAATTAAAGAACGATTGGTCTGGTGACTGAAAATATGAATTAGCATGGGATGCACGGAAACTGATCTCACACACAGGCCATGTAAAAAAACCGCTGGCATGTTTGTTTCTGTCGACAGGGACCAGGTTAATGTTCAAACTGAACCAGCCGCTCCCTGAGCACTTGTCTTCCCTGTGTTTATAGCCCCCTGTGAGTGGCAGGCATCACACAGTGCTGATTGGCCTTGCTGCTTCAAGCCCTCGCTCTTCTGTGCCCTGTCCCATCGAGAGCTGGGCTGTTGCCACCATCATCCCCTTGCAAAGAGACACGTCCTTTTCGAGGAGACCTTGAGATGTTGTTGCAGCAAGTTGTTGTGATGTCTGGTTTTCACCATTTCTGCCCCCTTATCTGATGTTCCTGTCTAGTGTTTACAGAACTTGCCTCATGCTAGCCCTGTGTCCCAGCAGGGCTCCAACTACACTTCCGGACCTCCTTCCGACCCCAACTCACATGTGTGTGCTCTAGTACTAGTGAAGTAATTTGAACTTAGCTTCTTTAGGGATAAGATTTTCCTTGATATCCTCAAGCAACAGAATCAGGCCTTAATCTGATATGCTGAATGGTGACCAGTGGAGAATTCTATATAGCTAAAGTACTCATCATGTTGATGTTTTCTTTTTTTGTTAATTATGTTTGGGAGTGAGGGCTGTGTTGTTGGTCTATTGTCTGCTGATTATATTTATGTACATTAGCCTTTATAACATTAATAACCCTATCTGATTTATTTGTGCAGGTTCTAAGTAGCATTTTGTTTTTAACTCAGACTTCAAAAGAGTTGCGTATTATTTGAAAGCAATATTGAGGCTCTTAGGAGCTCTTTTATTTCATCTACATTTTAATACCCCAGTGGAAAGACAGCATTCAAAATGTGCATTATACACCTGTTCGTTACTGAAGTGTCATGTTAATAAATAATACCTATCAAAGTAAAGAGGTTTTTGTTAGTATTTTGGGCCATTCTCAGAAAATTCTGAATGTAATTTTTCTTATGATTGTATATAGGAAATTCTTAATGGCTATAAAGCTTTTCATCTCACCATAAAGATACTGTATTTCATTTGTAGAATATATTAAGCATAATTATTTATGAAGATATTTCTAGCAAAGTTACAGCACAGAAAAATATTTTTGTCACAAATTGGATAATTTTGGAAAGTAAAAAAAGAATTTTGTAGATCTTCACTGATCAATAAAAAAATTGTTCTTCAATTATAAGATACTTTGTAACTATGAGGTAAAACTTTGACCCTGCACTTGGACACTGTTGCTGTTGTAATCTGTGCTACTTATTTATTGGTGAAGAAAGGTGCCTAGTAAACTAATTTCCTACTCTATTCCTTCTCAAAGTGGAAAATTACACTGCTGCACTACTTCATACTTTGAAGTGCTTCAATTACATATAGTAACTGAAATACATCTATATGAAACTAATCTCAGTTCTGCAAGCTGGGACCAATTATTGAAGCTCACAAACTGAAGAGGAAAAGAAAATCATCATGATGGGGAAGGCTTGCAAAATCACATTCCTATTCACTGGCAGGTGAATTGAGACTTAGTGGTGTGAGCCATTAAATTGTAATGGAATCTTCTTATGTCTGTTATGGTAGGCAAGCAATTGTCCGCTGTGAAGGACTCGCTTCTGCCTTCCATTCTTTTCTGCTCTTCAAAGTCAAAGTAGGTAAACCTGCCAGATGTATTTTTGCTACTTAAAAGACCACTTTGTATTTGTCATTGACCGAGTACTTGTAGATCATACTCAGTAGAGGGACTGTGTTGCTTATTACTTGCTGGAGGTGATATATTTCTTCCCTGACACATTTTGATGGGATTCTTAGCAAATATGAGCTGCTTAGCATCCATCTATGTGTCAGTTCCATCAGCATTTAAGAAGATAAGTAACATTTGCTCATCACTGTGAACTTTTTGAAATCAGGAAGAAAAGATCGCCATGTAAAAAAAACTTCCCAGGACTTCTGACAGTGAAGTAGGAGTCTGCTAAGGAGAAGAGCCAGGACTTATTTTGTACTTGGAAAGGTGGATCTCTTCTCTGCTGATCTCGCCATGCTTATAGAAATACATAAGACTAAAGTGTGGTATCTGATACAGATCTCACAGAACTGTAAATGAATTCTCACTCATCTGCTTCTTTGCAATGGAGAAATCTAACATCATGTGTTAAAGCATCAGAAATCTACACCAGGCTGTTAATAAGAGATTTGGATGCTGATTCACAAGCTCCTCAGCTGATTTGGAAATACTTCCATTTGCTCATTTGGATGTAATCTATCAGTATTGAGAATTTGAGTCTCAGCTGTTTAACTGAGAGAAATAAATGGAAAAGTAGGAGCATATACCCACAGTAAAATAATATACTGGGAAGTTTGAGACATGTTCTTATCTTCCAACAGAAAAATGAAGGGAAAATCAATAATGAGGCCAAAGGAAATGCTAAATGTTTTGGAAAGAGTAGGGTTAACCATACCTTCACTTTCATAAAGTTTGGGTGAACCAATTTTATGTGATTTCTCATATGTGTCTTCAGTAGAGGAAGATGCCACCAAGAAAGAGATGTTCCCTTTCTCGTTTTCTGCAATGTCTTTCATAATGTTAGCATATTATCTGTTTGTGGATTTTGGCATTTTCTGTATTGCTGAAAATGCTATACCCACATGAAATGAAGTGCCATTGCACAGGGAAATGAGAGATTTGCTCCTGGTAATATTGTTACATAACAAGCAGTGTGAAATTTTGCCTTTGACCATGCTGCGTTCAGCACTCCTGACGTGGCTCAGAGGAGAGGTGAATGTTAGAGACAAGATGAAGCCAAGATATTGGATGTGGTTCAAAATACAATTCCTAATGTAAAGAAACAAAGTCATCATGGCAGAAAGTCTGGGAAAGGGGGGATTTGAGTTAAGCTAACTACTTATGTCTAAGCATTAAGACAGTTAAATTAGAACTTTTACATTACCTAAGTGCTGATGCATCCTGCAGCTATGGCTCTGAGTCATGTGGGCTGCGAGTTGAAAGTGGGAGGC
Source organism: Serilophus lunatus (assembly GCA_013399895.1). Lineage (NCBI taxonomy): Eukaryota > Metazoa > Chordata > Aves > Passeriformes > Eurylaimidae > Serilophus > Serilophus lunatus. Next base: position 165,116 of record VXBA01002147.1, on the reverse strand, counting down.
TGGCACTCGCGTGATGCAGTGTGTGGCACAGCTTGGCGGTAGTGAATGTTTTAAGCCCTATAGCTTGCTGAAAGCAGTCTCTTCAAGAGTGAAGATAAAAAATCTGACTATTCTGAGCTGTGATTTTCTCTGTTCTGTACTGAATAAAGCTAACTCATCGTAGCTAAACCTAGGACAACCTTGTACTGTACTTTAATTCTGCCTGCAGTAGAAAAAGACCTGGTTAGGTGGAAACCAAAGATAGTACTGATGTGGGGAGGAAAAAGAAGAGACAGAAAAGGAAAGGTTTGAGGAAAGAAATGCTTTGAAAAATTATTCACAACTATCCAATGAGTTGGTTCATCAATAGGAACATTTTGTCAGTGATCCTACCACATTCCATGCCACATTAAAGAAAAAGAAAGAAAAAAATAAGTATTTTCCTCCTTGGTATCAGTGTAAATATCCAAACCTGACCTTTACTGTAAGGAAAAACAAGTATTTTTGTTTTGCTTTCTTTATGGTTTGATAACATTGAGGCAAGTTTGATGGAGTGAAGAATACACAGTTCTTTAAAAAGACTTACCATTCTATGAATATCGTCAGAAAAAGACATGACTTTATTTTAGGGTTTTAAAAGCAAGATTGTATGCATCCTAAGGGTTTATAAGATAAGGTGGCGACATATCACTGTCAGCCACTGTAAGGGAAACTGCATGATGAATGCATGTCATGTATCTCCATCTTATGAGACAAAATTTCCTTCTAAAAAAAAGCCTATTTCTGTATATCTTATGTGTTCTCTGTATTTATTTTTCAGGAAAGTGCCTTTCTTTGACTTACTTTGTGTTCTAGCTTCAAGCAGTCTAAGAAAATCATATCCGAGACTCCACAAATAGTTTGAATAATGGGAGCTTTGAAGGTTTTTAAGAATTTATGTTGCAAAAATCTTCTATAAGCATAAAATATACAACAACAGCCACATGCCTTCCTTCTGCAGATGACCTCTAGTGCATTAGAAAATTGAAAAGCAATAAAAAAAAAGCAGAGGATGGAAGCTTCTGAGGTGTTCATCTGTGTATACCAGTCTTAGAATAAGATAAGCACCACAGTCAAAGAAGCAAAAAAAGGCAATCAAAAGACACCTGTGTTTATCTTATTTACACACAAGGAAGAGAAAGTACACCTCACTGAATGAAAATTTTAAGCTCTTATCCATTACATTTTGTCCAGCTGTGTAGGAATTTTACAATGGTCTAAATTAAATGTGAAGTCTCTGAAAATGCTGCACCTTATTTCTCAATCACACTGTGCTATGAAGAATTTGGCTATAACTTGATGTCAAAATATGTGACATTTTCATATTTATCTTTTTATCCAGTATAGGTTTCCAAGCAGATAATGCTGTAGCCCTAGAATGTCCTTCAGGGCTGAGATAATGCATGTGGCTTTATGAGTTTTGTGTAGGAAATTATTTAGTTTATTGCTTTATGATGAACTCTGAGTATTCAGTGCAGGACATAGCACAAAAAAAGATTTTGACTTTGCCTTAAGGAACTCCTAGCCTGAAGGTTGATTCTAGGAATCCTTGCATATGAAAGAATGTTCATCTCTTATTAGATTTCTGATACTGATGTGACCTCTGCTCCACATTAACTATTTTTTTTTTAACTTAAGAAAGCATCATTCCCACTAGTGAAAATGGGTATGCTAACCTCTTCCAGAAAAACTACAGCAGTATTTTGTAGATTTTCTGGTAATCTTCAGTGTTCAAGTGCTCCTCTTAGTCATGTTGAATTCCCAGGATAGCAGGACCAGAAGTTATTAAAGACAAATTCTCATCAAAGTCCCAGTACCCACATTTCCCGTGAGTTTCCAGTCTCTTGAGTGTTTTCTAGTAAACCTGGAAGGAAAACACGTTATCAGATCCACCTTTTATATATAATAGTGCAGATTATTAAAATGACTACTCTAGTGGTTGATATGGGAAAAAAAACAACGCACCTATGAACCTCCTTACCTTAAACTTTTACATAACCTTTAGCACCGCAGTTCAGTTATTTTTGTTTTATTAGATAGCAAACTTCTAGGCCCTTAACATTGTGATACAATTTGTTAAGATGTCCACTATGATTGATGTTCTTTTGAATGTACAGTACCCTAGTCTGGAGCAATTTGCTCTCTGGAGGCACCATTTAGTGTCAGCTCTATTCCAGGAGTTTCCTGAAATTCGCAGACTCATTATTTTCACTCAGTATTTAACATTTCCCACTTCGATGTCAAAGTCCTAAGGTCCTTTAGGAGGGGCTGAAAACACGGTTTTACTGGTTGCTAAATAAAAAATGGAGCCATAGCCTGGCTCTTTTCTATGAAGAAAGTATTTTGTGAATGAATGAGTGAATGAATGAGTGAATGAATGAATGAATGAATGAATGAATGAATGAATGAATGAATGAATGAATGATATGCTTTCATGAAACATGACGTGGCAGAATCAAAACATCACTGAATATAGTAGAATCATTGTGGTTGGAAAAACCTTCAGAGAACATCAAGTCCAACCATTAACCTAGCATCACCATGTTTACCAGTAAACCATATCCCCCAAAGCCACATCCACATGTTTTTTGAACACTTCCAGGAATGATGATTCAACACTTCCCTGGGCAGCCTGCTCTGACACCTGACCACCATTTCAGTGAAGAAAGTTTTCCTAATATCCAATCTAAACCTTCCCTGACACAAGTTGAGGCCAATGCTTGTTGTCTTAACAGTTGTTACCTGGGAGAAGATATAAACCTCCATCTCATTACAGCCTCCTTTCAGGTAGTTTTAGAGGGTGATAAGGTCTCCCCTGAGCCTCCTCTTCTCCTGGCTAAACAACCCCAGCTCCCTCAGTTCTTCCTCATGCAACTTGTACTCCAAACCCTTCACCAGGTCTGTTGTTCTTCTCTGGACAAGCTCCAGCACCTCAATGTCTTTCTTGTCATGAGAGGCCCAGAACTGAATGCAGGATTCGAGGTGAAACATCACCAGTGCTTACTTCAGGGAGACAATCACTGCCCCGGTCCTGCTGGACACACTATTTGTGATGCAAGTCAGGATGCCATTGGCCACTGGTCACCTGGGCACACTGCTGGCTTATGTTCAGTGGTGTTGATCAGAATCCCCTGGCCCTTTTTCCATTGGGCAGCTTTCCAGCCATTCTTCCCCAAGTCGGATGTGAAGAGATGTTGCATTTCATACAAAGTGTATATTGCACCAATATGTAATGAATGGTGTTCATCTCCAGTCTTAATGAAGTTGGTGACCCTGGTCACCATGGAAAGGATAGGTTTGGAGGAAAATCTCTCCAGCAGTTGGATGTGTTGACACTGTGAAGCAGTGTCACATTATTATAGCTAGAGGTAAAAGATAGTGTTTGGATCAGTTTTCTCTTATGGTAAATATTGTAAGAATGTTGTTGTACTAGTTGGAATTTGAATACAATTTCTCTGTCATTAGTGAATAACATCCCTGATTTGTTCTGATTTGTTCTGTTCCTTAAACTGACTCCTTGTATAATCCACATGCTTCCAGAGGAAGACTTTGAGTGTTTTTCATTCTGCCTTCTATATTAATTGTCAGTGTACTCTCTTTCAGTGAGAAATAGCCTTGGGATCTTCACTTCCTGAAAGTGACTGCACAAAATTATGTGTCTAAATTATGAGAATCTCCAGCAGTCTGTATCTTGCTAACAGCAGTCAGTGCTGTCTAGAAGGTTAAAATCCCTATTAAAGTTTGAATGGGAGCCAGAATGACTTCCACTCCATGTTAGAGACAACCATCTAATGATATTGTGTAACAGTGTGAGCCACTATCATTCAACAGATGGCACCATGTGGTACAACATCATTGATTGAGTTGCTGTTTCTTGAGTTCCTCCACATAATAATGTAGCAAATTATTAAAAGCTGACAGAAAAACATACATAGGTTACAGGTGTTCTTATATGAGTAGATGAATAAAAGGAGTAATTTTTTTTGCCTGGGCTATATTTAATTTGTTAAAATATATAGAAGCAGTATAGGACTGTACAGAAATTTATTTGTTGCACAAACAAAATAAAGCAGTATTACTAATGCCACTGAAGCAGATAGAGATAGTTGATAGAGAAAACCAGATATTGTTTATTCATGTGGAATTATTCTTATTTCCCTCTACTATAATAAAATAAAGAAGAAGGTATAAGATAAGAGGGTTGAGGAATGAGCTAGTTGTAGTTCAAGGCCTACATTTCAGTATAGTTAGCTTCTGCACACATATGTGTGAGCTGTGCTGAAAATGGCAGTGCTCAGGTTTGGGGATGGAAGAGAAGGTTTTTCTAAATTAACCATGTGAATTTCCTATATAGGAGATTATCTGTAAGGAAAACAAGTTTTTTTGAGAGAAGGAATGCTTGGATTGATGAAGGAGGAGGGTGCAAGGGTGTGGAAAACAGGTATGTGATCAGATACAGAAGCCTTTCAGGTGTGCTTTCTCTGTGGTCATTCAGGTATGTTTAGAATGTGTCATGCTACAGCACTGCTGCTACATTATTATGTATGCTATCAGAAGTTTTTGCTTTGTCGTTTATATGGATTGACATTCTTTTTGAGAGTAAAGTACTGGGTTTTTTTATGTATGTTAAACTTTACATATGGTTTATGGGTTAGTATATCTAAAAGGGGACTGAGATGAAGGATTATGCAAAATGAAGTCATGAATTATACTGGCATAGGTCAATTAGACACTTGGAAACATATGACAATTGCCTTTTTCAGAAAAATGCTAGTGCTTAGAAGACTTTCTGTCGTGCCTTATTACTGCTCAGTAATTTGTTTGTAGATATGTATTACTGCATTAGGCTGATCAGAGTGATAATTTTCCTCAGTGACGTTTTAGTAATTGAGGAGAGCTCTGTAGAACACTGATACTGACACCAGCTGAATATTGTGGTACAATTTTGGCTTAGTCTACCTGACATGCACTAGCCTTCCCAGATTCACAGAGGAAGATGTGTGTTTCAGCATATTGGCAATCTTTAAAAGATCCATTGCATATTTTTATCATAGGTTTTTCTAAGGAATATTTTACCTTTTGCCCATCAATTCTTTGTCTCCCACAGTGAACAATAGGACAAAATAATAATTAAGTTTGCATGCTTTTATCAGCACTATCTTCAAGAACATTTTTTTCACCTCCAAAAGAGTTACTAAATCTCAGGTGTGCTAGCAAATTTTTCTCTAAATTGCTACCAACTTTCTTTTGTGTCAGGGCTCATGAGGAAAACAGGAGAAAAATGTGTTTTCTCTTCATACAGAAGAACCTCTGAGGCATAGGCTCTTCATCTGAAAGGTGTCCTGCATCTTTGACTTTCCCTGTTGCTGAAGGCTATACCTCTTGGCAAAACATAATCTGCAATATTCCAGCTGTTTGCATCCAGAATCTAAAGGACTAAACTCCTAATTTGCCTGGCATAGAAATTTTTACTTCTGTACTTCAGTTTACTGAGCATGTTCTATCACAGTCATTTATGGACCTGCACTATGAATAGCATCAGAGATTTAGTCAGATGAAACAGGAAAATGGCGAGAAAGCAAATAGAACTGTTTAAAAGAAGTAAACAAGAGCAGCTCCTTATGCCAGTGGATGTATTGAACCTTCTGGATCATGAAGTTGGGATTTAAGGCAATCACTTTGTTTTCAATGGGAATATAGCCTGGAGAATTTCAAAATTTGTTGTGCATTGTTATGGAGAGGCCATATTTTGTACAAGAAAAGGGAATGAAACCCATTCATTTTTACAGACCTAATATTTTTTAAGTTTTTATGAGAATGTCTAAAAGCTTTTCTGTAACAACATTGAAGTTTATTGTTGCAGTAATAGTAAAGGAAGTGCCCAGTAATTTTAACTATCAATAATTAAAGTGAATTTAATATGTGAATCTAAGGTAGACTTGCTATTCTCTGTAAGATGTTGGTCCAGAACACAGTATAACATCTCCACCTGTTTTGAAGCACATTTTAAAATGTATTTATGCTGTTTATTCATGAGCAGTCTTTGTGTCTGCAGTGTGTAATCTACATCAATGTAGGCTACCCTCTGGTTCTGGGTTCTTCAGGTTTTCAGTGCTGTTTCGTGCATGTGAAGAATATATTTGGATTAGAATAGTTTCTAGGTGACATTTAAATGCTTATTTAAAATAAAGACATGATCCTAAAGATTAGGAATAAGACTCAGTCTTGAAGCATCCTTTTATCCAGTTATGGTACGAGGAATCATTCTTCTATTCCTCTCAACTATCTTCAGTATCCTCCTTAGGTATCCCCAGAAATTTTTAGATGAAGGTGGTCATCAAGAGTTCTTTCTATAGTCAATGAATTAATCATCTAATCTAGATCTTAAATCCTAATTCCAAAACAGCTAAAATAATCCTTAGTTTCATTCTGTAAACTTTTTTTGCTTATGTTAGAGATATCTTTCTGGTTTGTCATTTGTTTTGATTATCATGGTTGCGATACCTGGAGCTTGAAATAAGAAGTTACAAGTTAAGATGGAATGAATCATCAAAGAAATGATCTATTTTTTTAACCAATGCACAGCATTTTTTTCTTACGTACTTTGTGTCCTTGAGTCTCTGTATTCCGTAAGGTATCATGCAATTATGTAGATAATACATATTGAATCATATATGTGTAGTAAAATCTAAATGAAAAAAAAACCAACAAACTATTGTGCAGTTTTATTTCATATTGTAGTGGGACAAAGCCTGTATAAATCAATACATATAGCTTCAGGTGATATGGTAGCACACTCCTATCTTTTACATTATCTTCCTTGTTAGTCCACTTGAATTAAATAAAGAGTGTATCTCCAATGAGGAAACAGGAATTGTGACCATATTTCTATGGATTCATTAATAATTACATCTTGCTATGGAATGTCTCTATACATTATCTGAAAAGGCAACAGATAGGTACATACATAGCTTCTTGGGGAGCGTTCATTACCAGCTGTCCTCTTTGTTAAGGCATCACTGATTGTGCTTTTGGCCTTAGAGGGTTTTAGTGTTGGCCAAAACAGCAACTGTCTGGTCTGTGCAGCGAGTGATGACATTACACTAACTATAGCTGCCACAACTGCAGCAATCCTGAAAACAAAAGTGCAAAAGTGTCCCTTTCTTCAGCCCTCTTAAAATGGGAGGCTTGAAACGAGTTCACACAGATTTTTTAATTTATCTCCTTGTGTATTTTCTTAGAACTCTTCCAGTTCTCTTTCTGTGCAAAGGCACCTTGGTTCTGCTTCTGTTCAGGTGGGGAATCAAACATAAACTTCAACAGTTTTTGAAGTGATTTTGCTGTTTCATCTACACTGTATTTATCTTACTATAGACAGGAAGATCTAGTCTGATTTAAATATTATCAAGTTTATCCATAGAGGATTGGTTTTTCCTCTCATGTTTCAAAGCATCTGTTCCAGTTAGGCCCTTTTTTCCCACTATCGTATCTTTCCCTATTAATTCCAATTATGTTGCAGCTTTCTTAACAGCTTGTATAAAGCAGTTGTAGCTATTCATTTGTATAACACAGTAATAATGTTTTCAGATCTTGCAAATAATAGAATGAAGAAATAGCACAGTTTTAGCTTATGAACATAAAAAAATCGTGTTCATTTAAGTCCTGGCTTCAGGAACTGTGTCAACATGTTTGAAGAAATAATAACCATATAATGATTTGTAATGATTTGTAATGATTTCTATATAGAAAACCAAGATATATTATTTATATCTTTGCCAGTTTCTGAATGGAAATTATTTATTTTTCTGATTCTTCTTGGTGTTTGGAGTTGTCCTTTGAACATGCTAAGAAAAGTCCTGGCTGAGAGATGACAATTAAAACATTATGTACTACAATTATGTATTAAGGAAAGCTGCAATACAACTTGAAATTCTTCCAGAATCAGGTCAACTTTAGCAACTTAAAAGTGATTATTTCTTGGTCAGCAAAATTCCAAATCTATTTTCTATAGTACAGAGTATCACATTGGGTTTAAAGAGCTATTTATAATACAAAAATATGTTGCAGTTTTCAGTATAGACTTTGCTAATTCTTGTAGTGACCAAGCTCATAGTAATTGATCTTAGGGGGAAAAATTGCCATTTTACCCCTTTGAACTTTGTTTGTACTTTTATCAGAAAATTGTAGTATTGAAGAATATACTCTTAATACTCATTATCAGTTACAGCAAACAGAGATCATGATTGGAGTCAATAGGAATTCTTCAGTGGCAATCAGGTAAACATTTTTATTAGAACCATGTTCCCTCTGATGTTCAGCTTGATCTAGTAGCAGTTGGTAGTAAAACTGTTTAGATTCTTATTGAGCTTTCACTGGCATGGAAAAAAGCATAATATCTTGAATAGCCTCCCTTACAGATAGATAACTATTACTGAAGGCTCAGGAGCCCATCAGACTATAACATAAATTATCTCAATACCTGATGATACATGACCAAAAATTACTGTTTTCCCTTAATCTTCAAATTTGGAGAGGGACTTTTTAGTTTCCAGAGAATTAAAATATTTCCAGAATGCTTTAGATAAGTTAATAATTTTCCTGAGTGTTTATCGCATAAATGTGTAATTTTTTTGCCTTTGCAGATTCTTGGTGTAGTCAGCTAAAGTAGCCAGATACTAAAAACTCCAAACAAACAAAATAGTGAAATAAAATTGCTTCATGGATTTCAAGTGATCCTGGGCTGTAATACTGAAAAATTCAAAACCAATTATATTTTAAAAGCTGACATGATTATTTTAAAAGACTACTATCCTTTAGAATAGACTTAGGAGTCATAACATGTGAACTGATTATAAAGCTGCATATAACCATGTATTTGCTTGTGTAGAACTGGGTTGGACAAGTATTGTACTAGAACAGCTTTACCGCAAGAAATTTCAAGGTGTCCAATTGAAATGAAGACATAAAGGTAGTAGCAAGAATTTTTGCAACAGTTAATATTTTTTGATTAAGTAAAAAATAAGTTGCCTGATTTCTGATTCTGTGGCTTCAGATAATTTTGGTGTACCCTGAGTTATGAGTTAGAGTAATTCTGCTAAAGGTAATGATAAGAAAAAGCCTCCTTCAAAAATAAGACTGGAAAAAGAAAGTCTACCTCCTGATATACTTTTGTGGTAGTTCTAGCCACACACAGTGAACATGTTGTGCTCTCAAAAAATAATACATGTTTAGAATTGAATGCAAAAGACAAGTATAAATTAGTAAAAGCCTTGTTATTTTCAAGCGTAATATTCTTGTTCTGCTTTTTGATTTGTATTCACAAATAAGTTCTTCATTGTCAACAGATAGGTTGTAGTTACCATAAATTTTATATATTTATTTATTTATTTTAGAGGAAATAAGTGGGAAAAAAGCAGCACTCTCTTTTTAATAGTTTTCATTGCTTAAAAAACCCATAAAGCTACCCTTATGTCCCATATACAATCCCTTTAAGGCCAAGCTGCTTGTTGTTTCTTGACCACTGGATACTTCTGGTGGTGATAGTTCTGCCTTTGTTGCAGATGCATGTTTGCTTAATTCGGTCTTTTTGAAGAAATTGTGCACTTGAGTAAGTGAAGCTCTCTTTTTTTAATGTGTCTCTTCAAAATAGTGCTGGGAGAGGAAATTATTTAATCAGTAAAGATAATAGCTCTTAAATATGTAGTGTAATTGTCACAAATTATATACTTTCCATCTTCAGGGAAGAGCTGATATTAAATATTATTGTTCTAATAATTAGTGCATGTAGTAGAGAAGTGTTAGTCCATTTGATTAGTTTTTATCCCTTTTTCTTTCCAGACACTAGATGAAAACATTTTTTCCTTGTTATTTTAGTGCAGCAGTCCAATAGGTTGTGCTTTTTTGATGATATCACAGCATTACTGTTTCAGATTATTTAGCTATCTGTCAATTTAATATCTGAGGAAAATTCACTTTAAACAGTACATGTTTAAAATACTACTATAATATGTCTTGAGATGCCTTCAGTTGGCAGGCCTGGAGCAGTTACTGCAGAACATTTGTGTGCATATTGGAGAACGCCAAAATCTTGTTAACTGTTCTAAAAAGTGTAAGGAAGAGATCACATTTTGAGCAAAATATTTCAAAATGGAAGAGAAAAATAGAAGTCTTGAGATGGCGCCATGAAGTTTGTTTGGTTCCCGCATTTATTGCTCTTCAAATTCTGATTTAATACTGCTGCTCTTCAGATATTCTGGATTTTACTATATTAAAACATAAAAGTTGTGATAGATGATCAGTGTTTACTAAAATTTGAACTACTGATAAAACTATCTGTGCTATTTTGTCAAATAACATATTAAATTTTAAGTAATAAGACATTTTACTATTTTTTTCTGTTGCTTCACAGCTTTTGTTAAATATTTTAAAGTAATGTTTGAACAGTCTGGAAAGCTCAACTTAAATGCTAGTGATGACATTGTTTGGACAGATCAAAGTAATGTTCATGCAGTATTTTCTGAATTTGGATGGTAGCTTAAATTTTATCAATTTCTACAAAATGGCACAATGATGAAACCACATTCTTTCTAATGAACAGATCACTGATACACAAGTTTTACTGGTTACTGACGAGATGATGAATGCTTACAGTAGATTGGATCAAATCGTGGCCTATGTTGCTTTCTGAGCTACACTGGAATTGTAACTAAATCTTTTTAAATAGAAGAAGCGCTGTAGGTAGGCAATATGAAATCTGAGGACTTTGTCAATGATTTTTTTCTCTGCCTGTGTAAGCTTAACAGAAACCTTTAAATCATCAAACAAAAAATGTCTATTTTGGGCTGTCCAGAAATCTAATGTTTAGGGATGAGAATTGAGAATTGGGAAACCATGTGCACATGCTTTTCTGATATCCTGACAGTCTTTCTGCTATTTTTGCCCAGCACTGCCTGTGCCAAAGATAGCATTTTTTATTTTAGTTGCCTTTGACAGAATTTCCCCTCATGAATTTTCTACTAAACCAATTTCTGTTAGGATTAGTTAAGATTTGATCAACTTCTTTCTTGCTATCATATTTTTAATAAAATTAGGGAGAGCAGGACATGAGTGTTTCATGTGAAAACCTGTGCGAGTAAAAGAGGAATTTGATTTCTCTCTCTGCAGATTGTGGTCTTATCTTCTAAGATGTGTGTTCATCTATGTTTGATACTTAAATATGTACAGGAGAAGGAGGCTTAATTAAAAGGGGAATTTTATGCGAACCCATGATATAAACATATTTCTATAAACTGGCTAGAGATGCAGCTCTGTAAATTAGTTGTATTAATTTCTGCTAACTAAGAAGAATAATTGAACTGGGATCTTAAAACTGTTTTTGAATTATCTCACTGTTTAGAGCTCAAATTAGAAAATTTTATAAAGAAGGAAAAAGTTGCTTCATCTGCAGAAATCTGAGTCAGAGCACAGCTATATTATGCAAATCTTAACAGTAAAAATAGCTTTCAATGTAGGGCTTGTTTTCATTAGCAATGGGGTAAAATGGATAGTGGGTGTCTCTAATGGGTACATTTCTAGTTCAGTTTAGAAGGTTAAAGATAAAATATTCATAGCAGAAAATGCATTTCTCTGTTATATTGAAATACAATTTAAAAGTTTAAGGCAAAAGGGGACCATTTGTTCATATATACATGTGTGTGAGTGTGTGTATGCACATATAGATGTATAGGTGCATATATATTTAATAGAGTCTGTAGGACTAGGACAAGAGGTAATGGCTTTAACCTAAAAATGAAGAGATAGATGAAAAGGAGAGACTTGATAGATGGAAGAGATTTTTTACAATGATGGTGGTGAACCACTGGAACAGGTTGCCCAAAGAGGTGGTAAACACCCCATTCCTTGAAACATTCAAGGTTAGGTTGGACAGGGCTCTGAGCAACATTTTCAAGTTGAACTAAACTAACCCTAACCCTGCTCATTGCAGGGGAGAGGGTAGTGGACTAGGTGGCCTTTAAATGTCGCTTACATTCCAAAGCATTCCATGATTCCATGACAGCTGTATAATGCTAGATCATTAAACCTGGCCCACCTATCTCTGAATTTATTAAAATTTTGTTTCAGCTTGATTCGTTAGGACACATAATACTGAATGACAAATGGGAAAACAGACAGGAACAAGATGTCTAATATAAAACACCCTCATATTGCAGAGGAGGAATTAAGTGTATAGATCCAAGTAATCTTAGTAGCTAGCTAGTCTTTCTCCATCCCATCCATCCAGCTTTTCTAATACTATGCAAGAAACGATTTCTTCCTAAAACCATCTCATTACAAGTGCAAGAACCAGACACAACAGCCGATGCAACTAAGAAAAAAGTATTCTCTTTAGCTGCTTAGAGTAATGATCTCTGTGTCCTGCCCCGAGCATGCCCTGAGGGAATTTTCATTATCACTCTTGCTGGAAACAATTTGTAGATTTGATTTGTGGTCTGATACTCTGCAGTAACTGATTCTCAGGTTGGAACTGACCTTCTCAGTCCTTGGTCCTGGTCTTTTGTTAATTCAAGTGGACTCAAAAGGCAGCAATTTGGAATATAAGGTGGTAGTCCACTACTGAAAAGCAAAATATACTTTTGATCAGTAATTTGCTGGTCTTCACTTGCAAAGAAATTGTTAGTTATTTCAAATGGAACTTTACTTTGTATCACTTATGAAATGTATTTACTTCTGTAAAACTCACAGCCTGGAACTTTGATAATTACAACCTACAGAATTTCATACCAGTGCTGTGAACATTGTATTCTGTTACTGCTAGAGGCTAGGCTGCTCTACTACTTTTTTACTTGCTGAAACAAGTGGGAGGATGTACTTAGTGAGATATTTTAAAAAAGAGAAAATTTAGACTGGGATGAAATAGCATGTATTTTTCTTCTAGTTACAAGAAAAAGTAAGTTTGTCTTGTACACCTGAGTACATTGGGCACATGTACATCATTGTTATACTGACATTCATAAACAGAGTGATTTTTTAAAAAACCCAAATAAACCTGATGAGAATTTAGCATGGGAATTATATCTCTCAAACAGAGTCATTAGTTGTCAAATGAATGACTGTAGGAGTCTTCATTGCAGGAGTCTTTGCCAGGGTGTCACCAACTGCATGGAAACCGTTGTTCTGCTGAATTCCTATAACTTGGGTGGCCCATGGTCACTACATGGCTATTTTATCATATACACAATTAATTGCTCTTAATTATCTTAAACTCCATTCAGAGTATTTCTGTGTATAAAAGACTGTCTTATGTGACTGTTTTGCACCTGCAAGAATGGTTTCTCTTGACTATGAACTCGATCAGTTTTTCAGCAGGGCCTGATGCAAAAAAGGCTCTGGAATAGCCAGATCTTCCATGGCATATGTTAATGTATACATTGGAATGTACAAATTGGTTTTTAGGTGCCAGGAACTGCTTTTAGAAGAGCGTGGAATTCCCACCTGGTTGCTCCTTGGCTAATTACCGCATATATAGGTGTGAAGGAGGCCAGGAGCTCAGTCAGTCACCTTGGCTATATTCGTGTGATGTTTCAAATAAGTTGGATGACTCACCTAGCTAGGGGTTCCTGGACCACTAGGGAATTTCTGACTTAAGTGCAGACAGGGAATCGCCCTGGAAACCAGCTATGCAAATATAACTACAGGACAAACTTGGATTTTTATATTAGTAACTTCAGTTTCAGAGCTCTTGCTACATTGTATGATATATACTCAAACCTGCAAATCACACAGATTTAAATCGAAGACTTGGATGGAAGTGACTGGAATATACATTTAATGTTATAATTTTTCTGAGACTGTGTTACATACCAGACATACAGCATAGGGAGGAGTTGAAGTTCTGTTCATGTAAACAGGTTTGTCAGGATTTTGCCCCCAGAGCTTTTGGAAGTGGAATAGATATGCAATAAAGACTGCTGGTTGCTGTCAGACTAATTTGTCATGGATCCTGATTTAGGATTCTGTCAATTTTTCCAATTTGTCACTAGATAGTGTTTTAGATCACTCAAATTATCACTGGTAAAGGTATTAGCAAAACATATTGTAAAGGTGTGATGCAACAAAGTTTCATAGCAAAGGTTCACTCTATTTCTTATTACATGGAAGAAACATAGAAAAGCAAATTACAATCAAGCTACAAGGATTTACAGAGAGATGGGAAAGAAAAGATTAAAGAAGACCCTCCCATTGACTCATCAGGTTGAGAGTGGACTCCTAGCTTTCTGTGCTGGTTTTGGCTAGGGTAGAATTAATTTTCTTCACAGTGGTTAATATGGGACTACATTTTGGATTTGTGCTGAACACAGGGTTATTGCTGAGTAGTGCTTACATAGAGCCAAGGCTTTTCTGCTTCTCACACTGCCATGCTGGCAAGGAGGCTGGCGGCAGGGGGGTGCATGGAAGGTCGGTAGGAGACATAGCTAGGAGATTGGTAGCAGACACAGCTAGGACAAATTACTCCAACTTGAAAAAGGGATATTCCATATCATTTGACATCATGCTTACTATATAAAGTGGGGGGAAGAAGGAAGAAGACGGGGCACATTTGGATTGAGGGCAATGTCTTCCCATCAGGCGTGTTGGGTCCCTGCTCTCCTGGAGAGGGCTGAGCACCTGCCTGCACAATGAAAGCAGTCAACTAATTCCTTGTTTTGCTTTGCTTGAGTGCATGGCTTTTGCTTTTCCTATTAAACTGTCTATCTCAACCCATGAATGTTCTAATTTTTACCCTTCCAATTCTCTCCCTGATCCCAGTTGTTGGGGAGTAAGTGAATGGCTCCATGGGGCTTGGTTGCTGGCGTTAAACCATGACAATTTCTGATGAAGCTTATGTGAGGCTACATCCGTTCTTAGTTTCAGACTTGGACAATGGTTTATGTCTAATGGAATTATCTATATAAAACTGACAATAAATTATACAGAGTATCATTTTCATTAACATTAATTCATCATGCTTTCCATCACTTACCAAGGATCTTTTGCAGCTAAGGGTTCTCTCTGTCTTGGGTAAGGAAGGTTCTCTTAGTCTCTGCTAAGGAATCTCAGACCTTGAGAGGCATCCCTACTCAAGGGGAGAGCCACCTAGCATGCAGTCCAATTTCAGTTCAGTGAGAACTCAAATTGTTGAATTGTTGGCTTCTCTGCCTTGAGGAGCAACCTTAAGGAAAGTCCCAGCTCAAGGGGAAATCGCCACCATGCATGTCTGGTTCAACTTATCATTGAGTCTACTCTTCATAGTGTCCTTGTACTTCCAAGGATTATTCCAGTTCATTTACTGGATGGCAGAGTCAAGGGTGATCTCATTTCCTCTTTCACACCTAGGATATTTTATGGCTTCAATATTGTATATTTTTCTTTATTGTCACTAAAAGTTCTTATGTTTATTTACTGGATGGGAAGAGTTAGGATTTTATAAATTTTCCTTTAGCCATTATAATGACTGACCTGAAGAATGTCAAGTAGACAAATTTCCCTGCCAGACAGGCTTGTTATTTTCTCCCTCCTGCCTTCCTCACTGATACTTTTTTATTGGGGCATTTCACTAATGGGAGAAAACTCAAAGTGATATGAGGAAGCAAGAAAGCTATCCTGCAGACAGTATGTAACAGTAGGAACTATGTAAGGAAGAGTAACCTGTAGGGTATAAATGATTTCTCACTCAGTTTTCAGATGATATATTTATTTATGTATGAGTAAGAAAAAAAGAACAATTTGTGTATCAATTTTTTTTAAGCTCTGTCATAAGTGTACATATTGATCCAGAGCAGTGTAAGCCCTATAGCACAGCTAATGCTACAACTAAAATTAATGTAAAACTGAATCAGTTTCTGTTTGTCTTCCTAACATATTGTGGTGGGTTGACCCTGGCTGGCCACTAGGTAGGTACCCACTAAGCTCCTCTATCACTTCCCTCATGAGCAGAACAGGGCAGTGAGAAAATAAAATAATAACCTTCCTAGCTACCAGTAAAAAGTACAGCACTATGAAGGCTGCTATGGGGAAAATTAACTCCATCCCAGCCACACCTAATACAGATATTAATGGACTGATTAGTATTTAACAAATGGATTAATTATATTAAATAATATGCTGATATTCTTCATGAAAGTGGTATTTCAAATTTGAATAATTTTAATTGCCTGGTTCTAAGAAGCAGGATAATTTGATGGAAGACTTTATGTTTTAACAGTAAATATATGGAGTGAGGTTTCTGGTAGAAAAACTTGTGGAATGAAAATTCCAAGTAAATTTTTCATTAGTACTCTTCCACTAAATCTCTCTCAAAAGTTCACAGACAATGTAAGGCTTAGAAATATGATTTGAGAATATCCATCTTAGTGACATTTTCAGGAAAAAGTAGGCTGAAGTTGGAAGTATTTACTAACATAAACCTAACAAGCACAGAGATTAACAGGATATCTTTGTATTTATGGAAAATGGATTGGGTTTTTCCACATGGTTTGTCAGGGGCTTAGTGTTCCTCTTTTATGTCAGAGTGGAATGATGTAGGATCTGGAAGTCATTAAGATAAAGAAATAGGAACCAAAGAAGTAACTCGGATCAGGATTAATAACATTACTGTTATATGATAACTCTCTTCTCCTTTTTCTCCCTTTTCTCCTTTTCTTCTTGCAAAGAAGTAGACAAACTCCTCTTCCCACAACAACAGTAATCTACTTTTTAATTTGAACTCACAATATGACATGGAAAATGCTGTTTAAATACAGTTGTAATCTGTGTGGAGTTAGCTCTGGTGTATAGCTTTTTTGGTAATGACGCTAAAATAATTATTACACACTGACCTTTAAAGAAGAAAGATGATTTTTTATTTTTTTATCCTATCATAGATATTCATCTATATTTAATTAGTTTGAGTACTCTCAGGCTAAATATTCTCTGTCCTATTATATTAAACACAAGATCATTACTGTTTGATGTATTGAAACAGCAGAAGAAAGAATCTATGGGATTAACTTCAGTGTGTTTTATTTCTGTATCATTGGTTGTTTTTTACAATTATTTATAATAAATTTGCATCATGCCCAAGAATTGCAAACATTCTTTAGTTACATTATGGAATGTGTAGGTGTATGTATAATTCAGATGGGCTAAAACACTAAGCATTGCCCAAATTTCTTGTGAAGTATGACAGGAAAGAAGTCTTAGGGGAAATGCAGGCACTCATATGAAAGGTTAATTTTGTGTGCTTACTGAAGTTGTGTTATGAGTCTTTGAGTTCACTAGCAGTGCTCACATTATACAACTCAGTTCTAAGTGATAAAAATGCTGGTTGCTTTTTTACACTTCATAAATAAATGCACTTGTAATACCTCTGTTACAGAATTATTGCAAGTATTACCCAGATGGTTACTGTAGTTGGTAAGACTTTACAAAATGTTGCATTTTAATTTCTTTCACAATTTTAAGATGCATAAAACATCCTAGAACTTCTAGGTTTGGCAGGACAATAAAAATATGTATTAAAGTAATTCCATACTTTGCAATTTTAAATTAAATATAGCTACTTTGATGAAATAAAAAAATCAAATGCATTCTTTTTTTGTTCCTTTGCCATGTGCAATGCAATTCTAGTCTTCCTTTTTAAAATGGACTTTTTCTATTTTCTTACTATATTTTGAGTTAATTCATTGGAGGTTTAGTTATTTTATTTTTCTTTATTTTACTTTTTAAGTCCAGAGAAATTTCAGCCTTTCTTTTAGTCTTCAGAAGACAGGTACAGTTATACCCTTCACTTTTGTAAATTTGCTTTTTTACTTGCTTGGGAGATGATTCTTTCTTCAGTATGGCTAGAACCATCATAAAGATTAGCTTCTGTGCATATAAGCCATTTCCTTTCACTAGACTGAGTTCATAGTCATAAAATCTGCTGCACTGTATGTCCATAATCAGATGGATTCTATTGTCGTTGTCACAGTCAATAGGCATTTTATCTAACTTTACTGTAAATTAATTTAATTAATTGTCTACTTTTCCAGGGACAACAAAATTTGAGAGCAATTGACTAACTTGGAGGCCTTTATTCCATAAAAATGTTAATATAAAAAAAGTTTGAAACTGTGTCTATGAATAGATCAAAGATGTCTAGAGAGACTTGTTATGATTTTGATAAGGTATCTAGGTAATAGATGCCTATTAAGAGGGGAAAAAATGTGTTTTAAGTTGCAAAATTAATTTCTTCTTTGTAGAATGCAAAATGTTTTAATCCGACTGAAGAACTCCATACTTGGGTATTCAAATTTAAAATTTATGGATGAACTTTCAAATGTGAATATAAGATACATGTTTAACTTGTTGGTTAACTGTTTTTTCTTTTATTTTACGTGCATGATTGTGAGCTGTTAAGTTTATTTGTGAAAACTAGAACTCTATCTAAGTAATATCTTTGAATTACGTGGACAGGTAGATATTGCTTGTGTTGGGTTTTTATTATGTTGCCAATACCTAGCTTGAGAGTAGTTAAATCAGGTAGTGTGCTGGGTCATGTTGAGCTCTCATTGACCAGCCTCTGAAGTCCTTCCCCTCAGGGTTGCTCTCAACGCATTCTCTGCCCAACCTGTATTTGTGATCAGAATCATTGTAAGGAGATGCAGGACCTTGCACGTGGCCTTGTTGAACTTCAGGAGATTTGCACAGGACCCTTCCTTCTAGCAAGTCAACCACATCACACAGTTTGGTGTAGTTGTCAAACTTGGTGAGTGTGTGCTCAATAACACTGTGCATATATCCAACAAAGATGTTAAACAGTGTCAGTCCCAACACCAACTGCTGAAGAATGCCACTCATCACTTGTCTCTACATGGACATGGATCCACCAACTACATCTCTTTGAATGGGACCATCCAGCCAATTCCTTATCCACCAAGTGATCCATCAATCAAATCCATGTCTCCCCAGTTTAGAGACAAAGGTATTGGGCTGGACAATGTCAAATGCTTTGCAGGAATCCAGGTGGATGAAATCAATCACTCTTCTATTATCCACTCCATCATAGAAGGCCGTGAAATTTGTCAGACAATATTTTGGAAGTTAGACAAATATTAAGTTTCTGAATATGTCTTTCCCTAATCTTGATGTTTAATAAAGTTGTGTAGTAACACGGTATGTGAATGCTACCTACACGTTTCCAGAGGCAGTGCCTTTGCTTTTTCACCATGCCTCCCTGGACTGCTGGAGGAAAGGATTTTTTTTGATTCCTGAAAACAAAATGTTAGAACAGAGGATTGCATTCACAGGGTAAATTTAGTTTAGAGGTTTATGAATAATTTCTTGAAGACTTTGTGTTTGCTAATTCTGCCCTGACAGATTGTTCTACAGAGAAGACTCTCCTACTCTTTTGGGTTTTTTTATTACTATATTTCCATAGTTAAAAAGAAATAGAGTGGCTGTTATAATTCCTAGGTCCCATTTTGCCTTTTGAGTCAAATGACAATTGATGTGTTTCTTGCTTTCTCTATTAGGTCAAAATTCTGTAAACCAGAAGCTGACAAAGCAGATTGTAGAGAGTGGCCTAAGCACAGGTAGAATGCCGATGAAACTTATTTTACTCCTTGTCATCAATTTTAGGTGCAATAAGCTTGAAAATGTAAGTGAATTAAGGAAACAGTAGTCATATCTTTATACAAGAGTGCTTCCTGTTGAAATGGATATGAAGGAAGTAATTTTTATAAAATTATGTGATTGCTTAGGCTAACTACTTTTCGTAGTCATTAACAGCAAATAATATCTTAATTTTTTTTTGTATTTTTCAAATTAAAGGAAACTGTTAGCCAGAAAAGTTATCAATGAGATAAACACAGGTCAATTTAATTATAGAAACCACCCAGATTAATCTCAAAACATTCCTTGAAAGGAAGATTGATGCAAAAAAAGTTTGCTGTGGTTTCTTTCGATATGTATACACTTAATATTTTCAAAAAAATAAATTCAAGGAATTCCCAAAACTTCTCTAAATACTCCTCTACTGATAACTCTAGTAGTTAAGCTGTGTCCTTAAGAGACTACCCTTCCCTAGAACTGCTTGCAAATTTTGAAGAAAAGTCTGCAGAACTTCTTCATACAATAGATGACCCTGCAAATTGTGCAACCAGTCTGAACCAATCTGAGTTCTGGCCTCTCAGGATGGACTTTCATGCTTTCTTGTTTGGAAAGCAAGGGCAAGTACCAACCTATACCTTGTCATCCACTTACTGGCCACGGAGATCTCTTTTTGTGATAGAGAAATAGGAGAATTCTCTGGCTTCTCGATATCTCTGGCATGTTCAGTTTAGCAACAGCTGAAATACACTTACTACTTTCTTCTTGGTGTTGCTAGGCTAGTGAGCAAGCATTAAAAATTTACTCTTTCAGCATGTATTTAAATGTTTGAAGTATTCTGCAATTCTTACTGCCTCAAGTCATCCGCTTTGTGCAAACACCTGCACACACATGTAATTTAGTTTATAAATATATGATTGGTCGCATAACTACAGCTAATAAAATATATCCCTTACATTTGTTATCATAGGCCCTGCTCCTTTAGTTACTTCACTACCTTCCTAATATCTAAATTTAGTTTAAAATCTAATTTTAAAATTTTGAGGGTTTTTTTTTAATATATTTTGGCTTCCCTGGATTTTTATGTTAGTGCTTTTATTGTTGTTGTTGTTGTTGTTAACTTGTGCTTTGTCAGGGAATAGACAAAATGTTTCCTGGACAGATAAGCTTGTTGATTTCTTATAAATGTATCATGAACATATGGTTGTTATGCAAACATATCTAAAAACTGTTCTTGGAAATTTTGCTTTGGGAGATTATCATAGCAAAAAAAAAAAAAAAAAGGCTTAAGAATAAAAGATGAGCATATTTTGTGGCATTGCTGTTCTATGACAAGACAGAGTATACTACTTGGAATGTGTTCCTGGTCTTTGATTACAAGGGATTCTTTAAATCTACAAATATTCTATTTTAATGACAGTTTTAATTCCTGCTCTTAGTTGCCATACTTGGAGAGATAATTATATGGTGTGAAATTAGTACAGAAGTGTGCTTACAATGGCAACCTTCTCATTGTTTTGAATAGTGATAATTTCTAATAAAAAGTTTCTATACAGTGTCTGTTGATACCACCGAGATACTGCTAAGATTTTTTTTTTTACTTCAGATTTATTTTACAGCCTCTCAAAATACAGTTTTTGGAGGTATATGATGAATGTTACCATGTATATTGGGTTTTCTGTGGCTACGTTTTGGTAATGAAGGGGCTACAGGAAAGGAATCTTCAAGAAGCTGCTGGAAGCTTCCCCCATGTCCAGCAGAGCCAATGCCAGCCGGCTCCGGGATGGACCCACTGCTGGCCAAGGATGGGTCAATCAGAAGTGATAATAATGTCTCTGTGATGACATATTTAAGAACGAAGAAAAAAAGGTATAGGTAGATGAAGATGGCAGCCAGAGAAGAGCACAGTGAGAATATTGTGAACAGCAATGCATACACCAAGGTCAGTGCAGAAGGAGGGACAGGAGGTGCTCCAGGTGTTGGAGCTGAAGTTCCTCTGCATCCTGTGGTGAAGACCATGGTGAAGCAGCTGTGCCTCTGCAGCCCATGGAGGACCACAGGGGTGCAGAGATCCACCTGCAGTCCATGGAGAAGAGCCATGCTGGAGCAGGTGGATGCTAGAAGGAGGTTGTGACATTGTGGCAGGCCCATGTTGGAGCAGGGTCCTAGCAGGGACCTGGTGACCTATGGGGAGAGGAGCCCACACTGGAGCAGGATTTCCTGGTAGGACTTGTAGCCTGTGGGGGACCCACACTGAGCAGCCTGTGCCTGAAGGACTGCACCCTTTGGAAAAGTGGCCCATGTGCCAGCAGTGTCTGGAGAATTGTTGCCCATGGGATGGACTCTCAGTGGAGCAGTTAATGAAGGACTGTCTCCCTTGGGAGGGGCCCCATGGGATGCAGGATAAGGACTCCTCTCTCAGTGGCAGAAAACAACTGATCGTAACACCAACTGATTGTAACACCCATTCCCTGTTTCCCTGCAGTGCTGAGGGGAGGAGCAGGTAGAACTTGGAAGGAAGATGGGGGAGAAAGGTGTCTTTAAGCTTCTCATTCTTAAGCTCTGATCTTGTTAGTAATAAATTCAATTAATATCCCCACATGGAGTATCTTTTGCTTGTGACAATGATCAGTAAGGAATCTCTTGTGGTCTTTATCTTGACTCATGAAACCCTTCATTGATTGACTTTAGTAGGTCCCAGGGTCAAACCACCACATCCTGTAAGACTCCATAAGGAAAAGAATGTATGGAAGGGGATGTATGCCATCAGTTGGCTGGGGGCTGCTCTAGGGACTCTGTTGTGCTGTTAATACCAAAGCAGGATTGTCCAGGGAGTATTTCCTGTAATTTTCTTATATTTTATCAGTGTTTCCCTACATGCTGAGGCAGCTATCATGTTTTAAGCAACAAATCAAGGAAGCTTCATAAGCATGCAGTCTTCTCCTGTCTGGTGAACTGAAGGTTAAAAGATCTAACGCGTAGAAACTCTCTCAAATTATGATGATGATTTTTGATTTTGTAATTTAATTTTAATAAGCAAGGTCATCTCTGCATTTCTTTTCCCAAGAAATCATTTGTGGCTGTGGAACTATGAAATTTTCTCCTGCTCTATGATTCCAAATATTTATTTCCTTTATGTTAAAACTGCCTTTTCATTCTGAGAAAGGAGTCAGGGGTTTGTGATTTGATGGGGGTATGGTTGGACACAGGAAACCAGTCTCAAGGGCAGAATGCTCATCTGGCCACCAAAAAGAAAGGAAATAGCCTTATCGATTGGAAATCACTTGCCTCTTCAACACATAGATAGCTTTTCCATTTTCTTAAGTATGTTTAACTTGCTTCTCAGGAGATCTAATAAACACTGCAGTTCTTACTTACCATTTTAAAGCTAAAAGGCTTCCTCGATTTGTGTCACTTAGCTTTCTGATCATTCAGCCAAGCTGCTTATTTGGCCTCCCTCCCTCTGAGTGACTCATGTTCGGAAAAATGGTTTGTACTTGTACATTTCAAGACCTGGTAAATACACAGTTCTTTGTGGAAACGGTTGTGATTGTTCTGTGAGAAACAAAAGATGCTCCTACCAGTTGGCTGAGGACTACAGCATCAGCAGCCTGCCCTTTCAGCCAAACCTAGGTGCTTTGTCACTGCTGACCAAAACTAAAGATCTGAGAAAATATCTTGAGGAAAACTGAGTCAAATGATTTAACCCAGTTAAATCTTGGCCTTGTCCAATTCTATGGAAATGAGCCTGTGGACGTTCTTTCTCCAGATGTACCTGGAAGCCACAGAGGCTTCATGAGACATTGAACTCCTGTGAGTTAGTTGGCTTTCTGCCTGGATGTTAACTCTATGGATCCAATCCTTCGAGAAGCTAAGGAAATATTTCAAAAGCCATCTGGGTCTATAGATGTTGCCAGACCGACCTCCTTGAGGAATCACAGACTGAATTGTGAATCTTCTTGCTGTGGAAACTCAACCAAACCAACTTTGAGTCTCAATTTTTCCATTTGTTTTGCTCCTAATAAGCACATTACCTGTTCACAGTTTATCAATTCTGTAAGAATATGGTATCTAAAGTTTATACAGGTTTTGGAAGTGTAAAATAAATAAATACTCTTTCTAAGGGTATATATTATCTAACTAATATATTCATTATTACAGCCATCTGAGTTGCTCATTATGAGCTGTATTCTGGCTATTTCAATCTCTTATCTCTTTCTGTGGATTTCAGACAGATAAGTGATTCACTGCTGGTGTATATATTTGCTCTGTTTTTCCACATGAGCTTCTTAGAATATGTGGGTTTTAGTTTATTCCAAAACCAGATCATTCTATTGAAATTGAGTTTCTAAAGAATTAACTTAGTTGTTATGGAAAATCTAATGATCTTTCAATCACACAATCAGTGTTATCATATGAATGGTCATAAATCAGAAATTCAGTTCAAAAAATCTTTGTTTGAAGGTATGTAGAAGGGGTGCCCCTCATGAAACTAATTTATATTCCAGAAATTCAAAATTTTTATGAATCACAGAATCATAAAGGTTGAAGAGACATTCAAGATCATCTATTCCAACCATTAATTCAGCACCACCATAATCACCCTAAAACATATCCCCAAGTGCCACATCCAGATGCATCTTAAACACAGAGATAGTGAATCCACCAACTCCCTGGGCAACTTATTCCAATGCCTGGCCACTCTTGCAGTGAAAAAATATTTCCTAATATCTCATCTGAGCCTCCCTAATCATTCTGGCCATACTATTCTTGATGCATGCCAGGATGCCATTGACCTTCTTGGTCACTTGAGCACAGTGCTGGCTCATTTTCAGCTGCTGTTGACCAGCACCTCCAGGTGCTTTCCTTTCAGGCAACTTTCCAGCTACTCCTCCCCCAGCCTGTAGCCCTGGGTGGGGTTATTGTAACTGAAGTGCCGGACCCTGCTCTTCCCCTTGAATCTCACGCAGTTGGCCTTGGCCCATCAACCCAGTCTGTCCAGATTTCTCTGTAGGGTATTCACAGAATCACAGGATCTTCTGAGTTGGAAGGGACCCATGAGGCTCATCAAATCCAGCTCTTAAATGAATGGTGTATATAGTGATCAAACCCTTGACCTTGGTTTCATTAGCATCAACTGCGCCAAGCCTTCCTACCCTCTGGCAGATCAATACTACCACCTAACATGGTGTCATCTGTGAACTTGCTTAGGATGCACTCAATCCCTTCATGCAGATCATTGATAAAGATGTTAAATAGGACAAACCTTAATACTTATCCTTGAGGACCACTACTGAGCAGCTGCCAGATGGATTCACCACCACTCTCCGGGCCCTGGCTACAAGCCAGTTTTTAACCCAGTGAACCACCCATTCAAACCATGAGCAGCCAGTTTCTTCAGAGGAATGTGTTGGGAGACAGTGTCAAAGGCTTTACTGAAGTCGAGATAGACAGCATCTACAGTTTTCCCTCATCCACTCAGCAGGTCTCCTTGTTATTTGGGACCTTATGTTGGTCAAACAGGACCTGCCTTTCATAGATCTACATTGGCTGGGCCTGATATTTTCCTGTATCATCTTTTTGTTCAAATTTTCTCCTTAATTGGTTAAATCCTTGTGATTTTTTCCTCATGCTCTCCTGAAAATATGTATATTCATGTAGAAAAAATCTTCCAGCTTTCTGTAATAATTGCACAGAAAATGCTCTTTATAAGGATTTGAGCAAATATTATTATACCACATACATTTTTGTGAACACAGAGAAACAGTCAAGATCTGAATTCTTGCATGAAACTGGATGCGGAATAATACTGTTTGTCTGGGTTATGCTCATGGTATAAATCCCATAGTGAGAGTTAGCGAGGCAAATAGGTGCACAGAGACTGTGTAGATGATTTTCCTTTATATGCTTCACTGTTCTATTCACAAGTTCATGCTGCATTTTTCTTGCTGTATGGCCTTGTTGTTGGTTAGGGTTTTAAGGAAGAGTGCCACAGGCACGACCACTCACCAGCAATTCTTTGGACCAGTCCTGTTACATCCACCAAAACTGTGGTATGAGTGTATTTTTATGCTGCAGTTTTACCAAACTGGATATCTAGGAATATGCTTAGCCCCTGGCTTTCACTAGTCTGTGCTTTTTACAATTTTACAAAAGCTTTTGGCTTTTATTAAGTAGTTCTTTCTGAAGGAATTCTTGGGCATACTTTGGAAGCCAAAATACATCCAGCAGACAGGCTGTTTACTTTCACCCTCTTTTGATGGCTGAGACCTCCCTAGCATAAATACACTCGCTCCATATCAGTGCAACTGACCTCAGTGCTCAGGAATGTTCCTAGGTACATTTATTTATAACAATATAGATGTAGCCTAGATGTCCAACCCAGACAACTCTGATTGCCTTCTTCCCAGCAATATGTAATTTTTTAAGTATGATGTTCCAGTTAATTACCTAGATTAGACATCTGTGCATGTACAGAAACACCCTGCCCTGCAAGGGCCTGTCTCCTGCCAAAAAAATGTGCAGCAACTGTAGTGCTTAACTGCAGAGGCTGGGCAATCATGAAGGAACAAAAAATATGGAATTCTGGCCCTTGCAGCCAACCTTGTTATTTGTTTGTCTAATTTTTGATCCTATGCTCTTCTTTCCTGATTGGAAAGGGCTCTTACTCCAGGTACGTTATCTTTGACATAACATCTTGAGACACTTGTTAATGGCATTGGAGATCTTCTACTCAAAAATGTTGATTGTCTTTGAGAGCTTTAAGAATTATGCAGAAGGCAGATGATACTATCACTTTCACTTTATTCCTTCTTACCATTTTCAGAAGGGCTATCATTTCTGAATTAATTATATGTCCTCTGCAGGAACTGAACAACCAAAGTGCTGAATAGATACAGGATCTAGTGTTTCTTACTTTGTGGCTTTAGTGTCTTGTTTGGTATTCTCAACCATGGGAGTACTAATATTTTTGCAGTCATTAGGGAAAGAGGAAGGGTGGAGATAACGAACTCAATTGATCCCTTTAGGATATTAAATTTTAGTCATTGGGATTTCTAATTAAAGCCTTGCCTATTCTCTTGGTCTACTGGCCCTTAGACTCTCATCATTGCTAGCATTAAATCCTGACTTCACTGAAACCAATGGAGACATTCCTTCTCTGATTCAGTTCTATAAACATAGGCATTTAGTGATCCTTGAAATACCCAAGGGTGTTCCACCTGGACTCCATATTCTGTTCAAAAAAGGTGCAGAATTCCTTGTCTTCCTCTGCCATATCTGCTGAGTGATTTGAATATTGCAGTACAACTCAGATGTCTCTGAATACTTATGTTTATATTACTGAATAGAGACCCTCCTTGCAGATAGCAAAGCCAGGATTTTCTCTCTCACGCTTAGTTTTTTCTAATCACAGTGTTTGTCTACATGTCCTTTGTATGGTTGAAGTTTTGATTGTGTGCTTAATAAATTATTAATTATTCTCTTTTTCTTCTCTGCTTGCTTTGAACTCTTCCTGTGCACATACACCTTTTGTAAACCAATTGCCCAGTGACTCCTCCCAATCATGTTTGATTGATCCATGGCAAGGCAGCAAACATCGATTATCAGCCTCCTCTGGCTTTCCTTCTATAAATCTGACCCATTAACTTTTCTCCTTCTCTGTATTTGATCATTCCATTAATTTCTGCAGTCACTTAGTTTTGGAATAGCATGCAGGCATCTGGCAGAAACCCAGGACAACATACTTCCCTGTCATACTTGCACTTAGACTGAGTTGAAGATTTTTGGCTGTATGGTAAACCATCCTTTTTCTGATCTTTACATGTTAAAATATAGAAACTAGATGGTTTTAATGAAATTTCTGGGGCTATCATGGGTTCAGTTCAAAACCCATATAACTTGGAAACTCCTACAAGTTACAGATAGTTCATTTTAGCATTTACTCCCTCCAAAATAGCTAAGGCTCTCAACTGTGACAAAATGGCACCATTACTTGCTTCTTCCTTCATGAAAGGCAGGGTAATAATCCTTTTCATAATAAGGAACTGACAATTTGGTTTTCTGTTAAAGTGAACATCACAGGTATTACACTTCCTTGTTACATTTTTCCTTAAAGCTTCCTGAACTGGGTTAGCTGCAGGAATCCTGGGAGTTAGACCATTTGTGCACATACCAACAATTTTTGATAACCATCGTGCTTCATAAAATTTCAGTTATGCTCTCTCACTTGTCACTTGTGCTGTATCCCATCTATGGTGTTTCAGAAATCACTACCAAGATTTGAGGCATTTTAGTTGTTGCATGCTCGATGAGATGCACCATGAATCTTTCATATTTTTCTATTCCAGTCATGATGTCTTTTGAACTTTATTTTCACTTTTTTCTAGAAATATATCAGATGCAACATTATCTGCCATATTTCTCTGATAGGTCAGATGACTTCAAAAATGGGAAACCTTTCAGGAATAGCTGATTCTTGGAAATGCACTTTGGTAAATATGAACTTATGCTTTTTTTTTTATTTGTTTGTTTTTGGATAGCCAGTAGGTAACTTCTTGGATATGCAGTTCTTACTTCATAACAACCATAATGTCCTATCTTCAACAAAGGCCAATGGCATCCTGGCCTGCATTAGGAATGGTGTGGCCAGCAGGAGCAGGGAGGTTATTCTGCCTCTGTACTCGGCACTGGTGAGGCCGCACCTGGAGTGCTGTGTCCAGTTCTGGGCCCCTCAGTTTAGGAAGGACATGGAGATGATTGAGCATGTCCAGAGGAGAGCAACGAGGTTGGTGGAGGGTATGGAGCATAAGCCCTATGAGGAACAATTGAGGGAATTAGAGTTGTTTAGCCTGGAGAAAAGGAGGCTCAGAGGTGACCTTATTGCTCTCTACAACTTGCTGAAAGGAAGCTGTAGTCAGGTGGCGGTTGGTCTCTTTCACCAGGCAGCAACTGACAGAACAAGAGGACACAGTCTCAAGCTGCATCAAGGGAGGTATAGGTTAGATATTAGGAAGAAGTTTTTCACAGAAAGAGTAATAAAGTTGTGGAATGGACTGCCCGGGGAGGTGGTGGAGTCACCATCCCTGGATGCGTTTAAAAAAAGGCTGGACGTGGCACTTGGTGACATAGTCTAGTCTAGTTGAGGTTCTAGGGTAAGGGTTGGACTAGATGATCTTGGAGGTCTCTTCCAACCTAGTGATTCTGTGATTCAAAGACACACACTAAAGTACTATAAATGCCAATGATGTTACCTTCTTTATAAAAAAACATAGTATTTAGCAAAGTAAGACAGAAAAATATCAGCTCTTTTTTATGACACTGGACACTCCACAGTGAACAGAGTATTGGTATGCTTTGTGGTTGAGTCTAGTGTGGACACCAGTTCTGAATAAGCATCCTTGTATAACAAAGTGAATAAACCATAATGGAGGGTAAGAATCTCACATTTCTAGCTCTAGGATCTCTAAAAAGGAGACTGTTAGCTGGCTGATATGACGAAAATATCTAGCTGTAAAACATTTAAACTCTCTTCCCTAGCTATTAAAGTATATTCATCCAAACTCTTATTATTGCAAGTTAAAACTAGACTGCCTAGGAATATAGGTAAAGTGCTCAGTGTAGTGGAGCCTTTTTTATCTCTTTCACCAGCATGCTAATTTTCTCACTCTTTATTCTTCCATGTAGATATGGTTTGCCAAATGTAAGAATTGGCAAACACTTGCAGTGCTTCCTGGCTACAGGAGTGGGCCTCTCTTCTGTTATCTATTGCACATGTCACTAGCGCTATAGGCTGAAGACTGTGTGTTGTTGGGGTGAAGTTTTTTCCTCGCAATATTAAAAGCTTTTCGACTCTTCCATTGCATCATGTTTTTCATCTGTCATTGGCCTGAAAGTGTGGAAGTGCTACTGTTGCTAGGACATGCATTAATTTCCCAAATATCTCTGCGATTTTCTGCCTTACAAATGATGATGGCTCTCAAGTCACGCTGAGGTCTCTTCAGTCAATGAGAACTCTACCCAGGGATAATAGACATTACAATTTTTTGATGATATCAAATACTTCTTGAAATTACTGCAAAAGTCTTCTGCCTCAGGACTTGTATATAAGCCTTGACAGTTTTCTTGCTTTTATGAGTGTAGTTTGAAAAGGCTTAGAAATAAATATTTCTATATGATACAAAATTTCACTGCTTTTTGCATCCCTATATGCCCACATGAAGTTTTAGTTATATTCTTGGCCCAGAATGAGCTAAAGTGCTTGCCATCATGAATGAACCTGGCAGTTCAGAGGAACCTGTTGAGTATGTGGAGCCAGAGGCAACAATATTCACAGAATATAAGGAATTTACTGCACATTAATATCCAAATAAAATATATGACTTTGTCCTAGCGTGTGGTAACATGTCATAGTCCTGAAATGGCTTCCTTGTTCTAGAGGTGCTGTCAACTGAAACAAAAATCAAAGGTAAACAGCCTGTAGCAGGTAACAGGACTGATGCAGAATAAATTTCCAGAGACAATAGAAGTGTTTTCAAGACATATGAAAACAGTTAGTGGGATGCTGTGGTTACAGAGGCAAAATGGTTTTTTGTCAAGCTGTTTAATAGTTATGAAGATAGAATTGCAACATATGTTATCAATTAACAAAATGTAAATTTGTTAAAGTAATTTTACATTCAGAAATTGCAGAAGAACGATTTCCTGGAGCATAGTCATAAATATTTCTTTCAGAAGCTGGAGTTCATATGCAGATAAAATACATTTTAGTTATGCCTGTGTTAAATAGCTCATGTTTGCCGATGGATACTAGGAGTGTCTGAGTTCTGCTTCTCATGCATCTGAATGGTCATTTTAAAATTAATTTCTCAGTCTATAAGGGAGAGAAAAAACTTTCCTGCCTAATCATATAGCTACAAATACAGATTGTTTAATATCTGTAGTTTGGCTATAGATATGTTAGTGCTAACTTACAATAACCTAAAGAAATAACCTCTACAACCTCTAAATAAACATGATTTATTAAGAGATTTGAGGTGTAGCCTGTTTCATTGTGAGTAGAACTTTAATGATTGATACTTCATAACTTGCTGAAATGAGAAAAGAAAATTGGTGTGGAACATTGGAAAAAAATGAGAAGTATCCAGATATACGACATAGACCTCCAAACCAAATGGAGATGGTCTCTTTGAGGCAAGGATGGAAGAAACTTATGTTCTGTGGGAAATGGCTAATACAGAAAATATGCAGAAGATAATACTGGGGGAATGTTTCATTGGCAGGAAAATAGGCTAGGATATCTGCCAGAGATGCTGAGAAAGCATACATTATTCAGGTTTTCAAATGAAATAGGAAAGAATTTCAAGTAGATGATGATTAGCTAAGTATATTGCATGTATGCAATATTATGCAAAAATCAAGTTTCACTATAGGTGTGTGTTGAAAGAATTGCAAGGTCATCAGCCTGCTTTTTAAAAGAAGCATATTTCAAGATACATATTTGTTACATAGTTTGAGCACTTTATGTTTTGGTGAAAGTATAATAAGAATTATTTGCAATTAAAAGAATCATACATTGTTCATAGCTAAAATTTCAGCAGCAAGGAGGTTAGCAGTGCACATTTTACTTATAGTAGAGAGCTTACCTGGAATTTTATCCTGCTTAGGAGAAAGTGCTACTGTAATGTATAACTGCCTGTATTGATAATGCAATAATTTCTTCTTCAATAGTTGACATTCAGATTTATCAAACAGTGTGATCAAAGATGGACTTACTCATCAAATCACAACTTAAGCAGTTCATGGGTTTAAGCCAAAATGTGTTGAAATAAACTTTTTGTGTGCATTATTAATGGAATTTCCACATCATAAAGTGTATTTGTCATCAAGCATAGACTACTTTACATCTGACATCTCCATGAAAAATGGAGTAAGAGAAGCCAAATAAATTACAAAAAGCTCATGAAAAGGGTTGTATCTTTTTTTTTTTCTGCTTTGACAACTGATTGAGAAAACCCAATTGAGTTGTGTATAAATCTTAATTTCAGTGATAAGACATATGAGATTGTGTTCTTAAAAAGCTGATGAAGTCTAAATTGTAAAAGGACTTCAAGTCTCTGACCCTTGAGTAAATAAAAAATAAAAAGTAAAAAAAAAAACCCAGTTAAAAAATACCCCAATACTGCAAAAATAACAAAAATAGGATTTTTTTTTTGTATATAAGGATAATACCTATACTTAATCTACACTTTTAAGTAGTTTTAAGTCACTCTGTCTCTGAATAACTCAAATAACAGAGGCCATGCTTATTCTACGTAGACTCTTCAAGCCTAGTAGAAATAAACTGACACTAGGATCTGAAATGCAGTATCATAAAAAACCACCAAATTAGAAGTCACTCTAGGTCTTTGAAAAGCCCCAGGCGTGTGGGCTAAGAAGCCTGGTATTTTACCAGTAAGGGTAATGAATTTAGCTACAATACAATACATCTTCAAGTTCCCTTTCTAGTGGTTGAGCCTAGCTGGGGACTTCTGCACGCATCCTGTTCTATTTTATTACACATCCCAGGTATTCTTTGGGTCTGTCTAATTTATGATAATTTTGAATTCTAAATGATAATTAGTAACCCATAGTTCTGATTATAAATTTAGGCTAAGATTTTTAAGCAGCATAGGAGTTTATGTAATATAATTTTTATCTGTCTAGTACTTAGACTCTAGTACTTGGCTCTAGTAACATTGCTGCAAGTGAATGTGTGAAGTCTTCATTTCCTTTCTTGAGAAATGCTCCAGTCTTCCTGGAACATAGCAAGTACCCTCAGGTATACAGGTTGACATAGATGCTCAGAGTATTTAGTTCTGCATCTCCTGAGCATACTGCCGTTGGTACAGTACTGAAAATGGCTGTTCTTAGCTGCTTAGCAAATACTGTATAGTTCTCGAGAGCCTTTTCTGTCATTAATAGTCTAAGACTTTGTGTTACATGTTCTACTAAAAGCAAAGGTAGTGGTATAGACTTCTTTTTCTGTTACATTTCTTTGTAAAGTTCATGTAATTACTTGTATGATTAAACACTGAGGTGTTTTGGTGCCTTTCTGCCTACAGTTCTATTACCCTATCAATTACAAGGACCAATGCAATAGCAGATCTCTGGAAAAGTATGATTTAAATATATACTTATAAAATGATTTTACTCTTGAACTCATCATGACTTCTGACAAACACCTCTTAGCTGTAAAATCTAACCACTGTTCTTTTCCACTGTATCTCACCGTAAAGTATGAAAAACAGAGAGGAAGTGGCAGAGAAATAGAAGGAGAGGAGGCAGGTAAGCATTTTTAAATATAAATTTGAAAAAATTAATCTGAAGTAGGAAGCTATATGAAACCTTGACAATTCTTTACCCCAAATGTAACAGATCTTTCATAGTTTCATGTATGAGAAATGTAGATGTTGTCACTTAGATTTATATATTAAGCTTTCAATTTATCCTGGAAGATACAATTTGTTTTGAACAACTACACGAAAAATAATGATTTGTGATTGTGAATGCAGACAGAATCAGAATGCCAGGGCTAGAGATATTGTAATTCCTTTTCTCTTCACATATGTTATGACTCAGAAATAGAGAAATGTTTTCTGTCAAACATACATTATCTCTAATTACTTGATTACTAGATCCATGTAAGTGGTAGATCCAATTGCACATAAAATAAGGAATGGTACCAAGTATGGTACCTCAAATCATCATTCTTCATGTGTCTGCTAGTTGTTTTTTTGTGAAGCCCTTATATTATTGCGAGAGGTAAAAAAGCAAGACATGTATTGCAAAGAGAAGCAATAAAAGCAAATTTTTGTCCTGAGTTCTGACATTTTCATTTCTTGATTTGAGAACAAAATTCATATGAATTCAAAAGTGGCCACTTGTTTTGGCAATATTTGTGCACTGTATCTATAATACTCATAGATGACACTAGCGCTTACCTCTTGATTAGGAGAGCTGTCTAATGACTTATTCAATATCCACCTTCTCTGTTCCTTAACCATCCATTTAATAGTTCAAAATTATTTTATTTATTAAATATGGAAAGTAATTCCATAAACATCCTTGTTAACTTCTCTGGGAACTATTTGGAGGACTATTTCAGGAGGACTTCCTCATACCAAGTATACTCTGCAAATATAAATTCAAGTGTATTATATTGACTTTGTGATGTTGCTTCTGTGGACTGGATATATCGTTTCATTCCATTAGGACAAAAGAAACTTCTATATCCTAACTTGAAATTTTGTTTATGTGTTGCATAATTGTCTTATAGGAATGATATGATTTTTTTAAAAAATGACATAATAAACTAAAGTTATAATGTAACTATTTTCCTCTGAATAACAGACGTATTAATTTTAGTAGTAATTTTAATAGTAATATGCATTTTTAAAACAAATTTTCCTCAGCTAACCTCATCTTTTACATCCAGTTGTCAAATACACTTACATAGATCGAGAATAAATGGAACCACTGAACCAAATTAACAATGTGTCTCTACATGTGTCTGTTTTGGATTTCATTTTTCTTTCTATTTAAATTGCTTCCATTATATCTAAAAGGAAATTAGAGGAGGTAGCATATTATTTCTGTATATTAAACACCTAATCAACATGTTTTAATAAGGAGACAGCGTATTTCCCTGTTGTGAAGCAGAAGGTCAAAATCTGATTAAAGTATTATTTTGGAGTTATGGATATAGTCCTTTGTCAGAAAAAAATGTTGACATTTAACAGGGTGTAAGGTTTGAAAACCTCAAAATCAAATTTAGTCATTAAAATTAATAGGACTTTCAAAAATGTAGTACAAGGTAGCTGGACATCTGGAAGATGTAAAGTATAACTCAGATGCTAAGTATTGTAATTCACAATGCTGAAATATTTTAAAAAAATATTGGCTAAGCATCTTGAAAATTAATATCACAAGTTAGACAAACCTTAGGTAATATGTTTCTATAATCCTAGTAAATATCTTCCTATGTAATTCATGCTAACACTGAAAGATTTGTATTTTAGATGAAAAAAGGATTAAAATAGAATTCTTAGAGTGATCAGCAAGTCCTGACCTCAATACATGCAATACAGTATTTAATTTAAATTAGTGTCTAACGTGACACTTAATGAGATTTTTTGAGAACACAGTAGTAATATGTAATAATATCTTGAACTAGGGGTAAGATTAAGACTAATAACCTGAAGCCATTAAATGGCATCGGTACCATTTCATTTTAAACTACAGCCTGAGAGCTCTTTCCTTCTGGGTGGAGTTTGGAGAAAGAATTAAATTTTCAAACCGATTAGAGTCAGAAGAAAGTTACTTTTGGAAATCTATCTTGACTGGTTAACTTGAAATCTGAAGGACAGTGGGCAGAAAGAGATTCAATTGCTACTTAACAATTAATTTTCTTCATCTATTTATCATGGTAACTTTCAATTATTTACCATTTATTCCACGTTCTACTGTAAACTTCAAGCATGAGAAGCAAGTGAACTAAATTATCTGGCATTCATCTTCTGAGCTGTCATAAACTTTCGAGCACAGCATGTGCCTTCAGTTGACACTTCTGCAAAAGCGACTTTGCAGCCTGAGCTTTTGTAGAAGCTCTTGTGTGTAGAGCAATCGGGCAGGCCTTGTGACTGCTTTAGCTTGGTCATAGCCTGATAGAAAGAGTATGTCTTTCAAGCCGTTCAAGAAAGATGTGAACTTTCAGTCAGCTTTTGGTCCTTTTATAATTGTTCAGATGTCAAATGAAGACTTCAGTGAGAATGGAAACTTGTGTTATCCTGAAGAGCCATAATGGGTCCCAGATATAAAATCAAATAAATATTAAAAATTTTTTGGACCAGTTAAGCATTTGAATATAATGATAGTGTTGTGTAGTGTACTGCCAGTAAGTAGTCTGCTTCTGGCTATGCATAACTTCCAAGGGATTTCTAAAATGCAAGTGCTCCTGGGAAAGAAGTTGTTTTGGGTTTTTCAAACAGTAGTTGAGATGGATCTGCACCAAGTAGTATGGTGACATCAGGTGGAGTCTCAATTCACAGCACTCTGCAAGCCTCAAGTTTTAATCTTCAGACTTGAATGGTTTAAAAATACAACTGTCTGAAATGTATCACTGAAAGGATTTTTCCAACAATGTCTCCTGATCCAATGAGCTTTTAATTATTTCTTCATGAATTTTCATGAGAAAATTAAACTTTAGATTTTGTTGCTATGAGAGAAGGGAAAATACAACATTTTTAACCTAGAGAATCAGACTCTCATTTAACTATATTTAACACGTAACCCTGAACACTTGCTCTAATTTGTTGCTTCATTTTCCTTATAAAAGCAGAAAGTAAGCCATGAGTGTATTTATGGCCTACAGTAGCTGAAACAGCAGTTTGTTGGAAAGATCGTGCCACAGCANCCCCCCCCGCCCATTCTGCCAGTTGCCAGGCAACACTGGCAGTCCCAGTACGTCCTACACTGCAGATCGAGCTTCCTCTGCACATACCTTTTTTCATCATGGCTTTGGCTATTCCTGACTCCAACACAACAGCTGTCTCTTTTTACATTGGAGCTGCATTTATTACCTATTGAAGACCACTCTAATAGTAAGAATTAACCTTTCTCGTTTCTGAATATTTTCACTTCCAATGTGACTTCCCCATACAGAAATTGCTCTGTGAAATACAGTCCTCTTTTGGAACAAACTACTGTTTAGTCACAGCAGCAGAACTCACAGCTTTCTGGGACATATAATGAAAAACAAAGCAGCTATTTAAACAACAGGGACTCTATTTCAACAAGTGGACTTAAGTAGACAGGATTTAATTATAGAGCTGTAATTTAGTTAGAATGAAGTTAATGCTGCTACTCTGAAGATATTTTTTTCTCTTTGAAAATCAGGGTTATTTGAAAACTAGTAGAATGAAAAAAGTACAACTGCTTAGCACCATGCTTGCAACTTTTCTTAGTCTATTTAAAAAGAATAGATTGTCGTCTATGCAGTCTGTGTTAGAAACATGCCAGTTTTCCTATGGCAGTCACTAATGCAAATAAATAACCTGCGTAACAGGATAGATTTTCAAGTCACAAGGATTTAGTAGTAGGCTGTGGTATTTAAAACAGCTTCTCCTCATGAACAATTCTTGCATAAGCTTGTTTGTTTTTTTCCATAATACTTCTCACCTCATTTGGACCGAAGTTTCTTGCTACTATACCTGGCAGTGATATTGCCAGAATTGTTGGAAGGCTGTAAAAAAAAGGTTAGAAAGAAAAGGCAGCTTCAGAAGCTAGTGGTTAGGAAAGAACACACAGTGCATTCCCCACATTTCTGTGTCCATAGACACTTGAAGAACCTTGTTTTAAGAGCCACTGATTATTCACTTAAAATATCAATGCTCCCATTAATACAACAGTACTTTGGTTGTAAGTGCTGGTACCTGAAACATGTATATAATAGAAACCTCTGAATAATAATTGTGGAATAATTCTGTTTGGACAGCTTGAATTCAAGATACAGTTGCAGAATCATACAAGAAGGCGAAATAGTATGATAAAAGGGTCTCTCTTGCTTCACTTTCAACTTGAATTTTATTACTATAGTTCATATGTTGTTAGCAATACGAAGTAGAGGGTCCAAATGGCCTGCAAGCTTTGTTGGCTGGAATCTGGTGAAGGATGGCCTCAATGGTGCTATTGTCATCCTTCTAGGATGATAAGTGTCCAGTTACAAGTATTGCAATAAAACTTGCTCATTCTGATGCAGCTGGGCTTTTCACTGCTATAAACTTCCCCATGCCTGTATTTGTCAGGTCACGATGCTATTTAGTAGCCTGTTGTTCACTTCCAAAAAAAGAGCAGCCAAGGTAGGCTGTACATTCAGTGTAAAGATTTTATTGAAATGCAGACCTTATGAATTACTGCTCGTATTTAAAAAAAAAAACCCAACTGACTTCGAAATGTCTTTTAAAATATTTTGCTGCTTCTCTTAAGTGTGCAAAGAGCTTTTCAAAACATTCTTCTTCAGAATAATTAAGAGGAACCATTTAAACTATTCTTATTTCTGACACTACATATAGATAGCTCTCCTGTTTGAAAAAAATCAAGCTTGCTGAATGCTATTTACTTGAGCCTATGATGCTCTAGTGACCTTTTCTTGACACAGACACTCAAGTTTAGGAGTTAGAGAATATACAATTTTATATTTGGGCTACAAGTATGATAGTACACAGATCTGCTTAATGGCAGTTTTCTAATAATGCAACAATAGACATTATGGCTTCAGACGGCAGCCACCCACACACAGAGCCACCTACACATCAACAAAATCCAAATCTGAGATTTTAGATTTATATTCTGAGATCTGTAAAGTTATTAAGAAAAATCTCTTCCTGTCAGTGAGAAGATACTTTTGGAGCACTTTTTTTACGACCAACAAATAGTCTTGATTGGAAATTTGGTACCATATTAATATTGCAGCCTACTTATAATTTTGTCTACTTATGATAGGGAGGAAGGAAGAATTTGAAGCTATTATAGATACAGCTAAAAAAACTTAAATTTCTTCTCAGTCCCTTTAACTCTTTTGATCCTGTTAATGGTTTTAACTTCAGCAAGAATATATTTGTGTGCTTTGTAAGTTAGGAGTTAAAATACTTCAGTATTAGAGTGAAAAGAAAATGTTTCATGCAGAAAGCATTTAGACATAACACTTAATTAAAGAAAAATTCTATAAGTAAAAAAATTAGAGTTTTACTATCTGCTCACTGTGACTCAGCAAATGAATATTTGCATTTTTTGCAAATATTTCCATTTTTCTTTACTTAAAGCTGTGGCTTTCTATATCAGAACTTCATTTAATGTCTGCTAATTACCCTGCCAGGTAGATGAGAAGTAACTTGATATTCTTGCTTGACTTTCACTGTTTACTAAGTGTGCTGCTCAGAAACTATTTTGAGGACAGTGTTAATCATTTCCCCATGAATACCTAGTTGTATCATTTAGAAAACTCACAACTTAATTTTCTTTTTTCATTGGTTTCATGTTTTATACAGCAATGAAGGGAAAGTGTTTCAAAGAACTAGTACATCCAGAAATTCAGTAGGGGATAAAACCGTATGACCACGTAATGTAAAATCTCTGCCTACTCCTTTATACCTGTGTAATGGGGACTCATAATGTTTTCTAACATTAAACATTGAACAGTTACTGGGTTGCACCAGAACCAGGTTGTCTAGACTTGCTCTTGTTCCATTATGTTTTTAGGCAGAAAAATTATCATAATTTACTAAAACTTAGGGCCTTAGGAAGTTCCATTATGGTATATCTGTCATGGGTAGGACCTGAATTTTTAGATCAGCTCGTGAATCTCGTTTCATGGGCCTAATACAGAAGCACAGCAAAAATTAGTAATGTAATGAATCATTAGTCCTGTATGTCTGGTGAGAATGTCCTTCCATTCAATCTCCAGTTACAAGTAATGTAATTCTGAAATACTGGTTTGAGGTTAAAATCTGTCCTCTCTCCAATACAAAGTAGTTTCATCTGGCCGGGTTCAAACTGGTGCTAACTCTGTGATATTAGCAATGATGTAATAATGTTATTTTCTATGTCGTTCATTTCAAGGCAGGATAAATGGCAAATGTAATATGACAGGGAAAATCAAAATGAAATTACAGTGTATCAAGTCATATTAATGCTCACTCCAGTAGGTCAAAACAATTCCTTTGATGCAGAGTTGGAGGGCCAGAATAGTTTCTTAGGTTCTACATCCACCTCTGAGATGAGAGTCTTTTCCCTTTTAAGTGCAGATCTAGCTATATTGCCATTCTTCCTTCACCAGCTCAAAAATAACCTAGCAGCTGCACAGGAGTTGGAACTTTCTAATTAGCTCCAAGAAGCTTGAAGAGAAGACATAGCAGATTTTGAAAAAAAAANAAATTTTAAAAAAAAAAAAAAAAAAAAAAAAAAGTCAATTGGAGCAATAGATTTTCTGAGTTTTGGGTGTCTAAAATTAATTTTAGTTCTAATAATGTTAGTGGGCACGTTGCCATCCTCTTCAGTTGATATGGCATATGGTCCTCCATGAGGTGCCAGTTGGGAAGCTATTATAAGCAGTCTGGTAACTAGTATCAGTGTAGATTCTTTACCACTACTGGCTGATTCTCAGATGGACAATGAAAGATAAAGTGAGGGACAAATCATGAGGGGAAAAAAAAGTCAATTTTAAAAAAGTGTTTAAAAGCTGACTACAGTGCCTTTACAGATGTAAGGGATTATTCTGGGTTATCTCTTAAGAGACGTTAAGGTTCAAGTATTTGTTATGTTAAAAAAAACATCCATTACTTTACATAGTTTGAAAAAAAATTACGCTTAACTGTTGACTGTGTGTGGCTGATCCTCTATAACAATATGTCAGAGTTTCTCACAGTGAGAAGGAAAAGCTTTTTCCCTTTCTAGGAAACAGTGTGATATTTTACGTCATTGTCAGATAAAATGCAACTTTTAAAATGGGCAAGTATTATGCAATAGATGGAGCAGTTCTAAGAAATAATATGTGATTGATACTTGTTCTTCGTATAGTTATATGACTAGTTATTAGATTCGCACAGTCAAGGGTTGTAATAAGTTAGATTTTTTTAAGCATTTTGTTATTGAAGATACTAAGTTTGTGTATTTGCTGCTATTTTTACATATAGATACAGTTGTCAGTCCTGTACCGCTCTGCTGCTCCTCATTTCTCCCCTGTTCAAGTGTGGATCCGTCCCACAGGCTGCAGTCCTGCAGTCCTTCAGGGTAAACCTGCTCCTGCATGAGCTCTCCTCGGGTTGTTTCTCCTTCAGGAAACACCCCCTTGCTTCAGCTGAGGGGTCCTCCAGGGACTGCAGCGTCGGTATCTGTTCAGGTGCGCTCCTCTCCACAGGACACACCTGCTCCACTGTGGTCTGCACAGGCTGCAAGGGAGTCTGCTGTGTGAGCCCCTTCCTCTTTACCCACCTTGTTCTCCCACTTTACTTTTCTTCCAGTGATGCCTTAAAGGGTATGCTTAAAATTTTGGAGAATTCACTTTAGCTGGGTAGCTGGATAACGTGGAATATTAAGGGCCAGAAGAGCCTGTGTGTTTGCATTCTTGTGTGTCGATAAGCGGAGCATAAGACAAAACACCGAGTTAGGCTTCCAGGCCTACTAGGGGCTGGACATAGGTGGGGTTAAGTAATAAGGGACAATTCTGTTGGATGTTGGGAAACATAGAAGTAAGATGGACTTTAATTGGATAGTATGAGGGAAGGGTGCTCAAAGTGTTGCAAAAATGGGAAGATTGTTACTATTTTTCTCTTTTGGATCATGGACTTCGCCAGTAAAGCTGCACTCTTCCTTCACCTCTGCAAAGAGCGTGTGTGTGTTATTTCTTATCTCATCTGTTTCAGGCAACACCTCCACTACTGCCAAATTTTGCCCCTTTTTAAGTGCATTTCCTCAAGGCTCCCCTGCCTGGGCTGTGGGCTCAGCCGTGCCTCAGGGTGAGTGGGTGGGTCGGACCTGCCTGTGTCCGGCACGGGGCAGCACCGGCTGCTGCCAGAGCCTGGGCACCGACACCTCTTACAAAGATCATGGTTTGATAAACTCCATGGCCTGAAAATTCAACCTTGGCAATTTCAGATGAGAAAGCGATCTCTTTTGGAATTAGTCAAACAGTTATCAAGGTAATTTCTTGCCCTGAAAGGTACAAGGAAGAATTAATGCGGAGAAACCCAATTGCCTGTGAGGTAAAGGAGAAAGGATGGGACAGTCACAGCACCATTTCCCAGCTCTATAATCAATCAAATCTGACTTTGAAGTAGAAATACATTCTCTTTCTCTGAAGGGTATGGCTTTTACTCACTTTAGAAACTTGTTTAGAGGGAATCAAACCATAAAAAACTGAAACAAAAAAGTTTAGTTTTCACTACCTGTTTAGCTTTACTTTGACGCCAAAATACCTCCAGTAAAGATAGTGCAAATCTGGAAGAAAATTTTGATGAGATTTCCTGTATATTTTAAGGGTTTTTTATGGCAATTTTTGCTGGTAAAGTTTATAAAGAATGTATTTTGAAGAAATACAGATTGTGATGAAAATATGTTATAGTCAGTCTCTCTAAATTTCATCATCTCCACTGAGGCAATTTTCAGACTGTTACTCCTTTTTTTATAGGCTAAACTTTACCACATTTCTGGGCTTGAAGCATTCAATACTTTTCATAGAGTATTTTTGAAAACGAAAAGTTTAAAAATGTGAATGACCTGAATTGTTCAGACTTAACTCATCTCTTCAGAAATTCTTGGACTTTATCTTCTATTACCAGAGTGCCTTGGGCTTCTGCTTTGTTTGCTAGGTCACATCCTCATGGCATTTTATGAAGATAAAAATACTCCTTGGTGCCATGACCTTCATGTTTTCTCTCTCTTCCCAGGGTCTGTTTTAATAGACTCTCACTTAGACCTTTGTACAGTGAAATTTGTTTTAATGTTGATGGTGGTTACTTCATCCTTTAATACAAATTGTTATTTTTCCTTTGGCCTATTAAAACCTTCCTTTCAGTTGACCTTTTGTATTGGCACTTTCTCCCTTCTGTGCTTTTGGATAGGAAAGCTATCAAACCTTGTCTTCTTTTTTTTATTTATTTTTTATCTTTAATAGTCTTTCATGATGCACAGTTGCCTATCCAGTTGATTCGTCTTGAATTATTCTGCATTTCATATCAATAAATTCAGTGTATTTGAAATTTTAAAATTACATTGATGAAATTTATTACTTTATTTTAAGACATAAAGACCTAACCTTTTTCTCATTTGAACCCCTAATGACTACCTTGTCTTCCTTTTTTATCTAAGATATTAAAGTTATCTAACCTGTTTAATAGCTTTTGGGGTTCTAGATTGTTTGATTAACAGAGAATACAATGAAGAAGAAGAAATGGCAATTCTAAAGTTTTTAGTTTTTTTTGCTTTTGTTTTTTTGTTTTTGGAAGTTTTAATGATCACAAAAACATAAATAGCTGTTTGAGATTTTTGTTTGGTTTGGCTTTGTTTTTTGTTTGTCGGTTTTGGTTTTATTTCTCCCCCACTGAGACAGTGTGGCTGAAAATCAGCAACACCAGTGCTTCAGGTTATTGTCAGCTTGTTTATTTGTCTGTGGAAACTCTTGCTGTCAAATTTAATTCTTGTGTAGGTGAACTACTTTCCTGCAAAGGTCTTAAGAAATCTCATTTATGTTTCTAAACTCATGTTCTGTGTTACTAAAGTGCTTAACTGCATGATAAACTTCAAACACACGATCAGTCTATTGCATCTATTGATTTCTGTGCTTAAACACAAGCCAAGTGTAGGCACTTCATTGTATCTGAACTTGTGATAGAAATGTTCCTAACACATAGGGGTAGCTTTGTTTATCAGGAAATTGGGTTCCATATGGAATTATAGATATATCCAGTATTTCTGACAAGTGATAGATATTCCCTTGCTATTTAGAAGAATACTCCATGCTTAAGCATTTGGTATGTATGAGTTTTTCTTCCTATTGTTTTTCTTTCAGGACTACAGCACTTTTTGCTGTAGTGTAAAGGTTTCCATCAAAATCAAGTGATTTTGATTGCTCTACATTGGCAAATCCATTGACCTGCAAAGAGTAGCTGTGTGTTAGTCATCAAGTAGGGAATCACTGTTCAGTATCTATCAAGAAAGGATTAATGCTACTCTTTAATATTCTTAGTACCACAGTAGAAGCAAACTACAAATTGTAAAATGGACTAATTCAAATGCCATAGCACTGGGGAATTACAGGGGGAAAAAGACCCTGTTTAGACATATGAAATTTTATCAATAAACTTCTCATGAGATAGAAAGTATTAATATCAACCAAGTGAAGGGACTTGGCCAACTTATTGCAATCAATAAGAATTTGTTCATTCACTTTAATGTGAACTAGAGCATGTCCTACTTCTCATTTCCTGAGTGACAGTGAACCTTTTTAGCTTAGTGCCTGCTGACACTACAGTCATGGTTTTTGGCAGGAAGAATTTTAATGTTCTGTTAAAATACTTTATAGAAAATTAGAATAATCTGAATTGGATAGTGGAAAACTATCATGTTTAAGAACACTGTTTTGCTGTGAAATGTTACAGCTTATGTTTTTGCAGCTAGAAACACAAAAGAAATTGCAAGGATCCTTTGCTATGAGGAAAGATAAGTAAAGGTGCATTACATAGAAGACCAAATCTAGTTCAAGGACTGTGTCATTTGGAGAGTAAAAGGATATAGTGATTTGAAAGTGGAACAGGCATGCTGTACAGAAAAGAACTTCTTGGTAATTGAAGTAGCTGTCATTAGTTTTCTGTGGTGTTTTTTAATAATTTTTCTTGTTTGTTTAGTACAGAGCTTTTAAGTAATAAACAAAGCAGATTTAGAAATGATCTTGTGTATCTTGAGCCCCAAATTCATAGACAATTGTTTCCACAAAACAAAGTTTCTAGTATTTGAAAAGCATCAATGATATTGCTTATTTTCATTCATGAAACAGTTACAGTTAGGCATGCAATTATATGTCATGAGCAACATGACTAATTTATCTTCAGTCTTTATCTTCAAGTTTGGGCACACTGTTGCTTTGTGGGATCATGCCAGAGACAGCTGAAGGAGTCAAACACCATTGTTTTAAATAAATTTAAATCCCTATTTATTTGGAAACAGTCTAACTTTTTATGACTGATGTCAAGAGAACTGTATTAATTTGGCATTTTATGTTTCTTTTTCTTTAACCCCTTAGCTTCCAAAATTAAAGGAGGATTTTTCTCAATTTTGTCTAAACAAGAGCCAGTCAAGGGATTTATTTGTATGCAATATGTATTTGTTATTTAAGCAGTAATTGCTAGTGAGTCTTTTATTTCAATGGATTGTATGTTTTCCGTCTCTCTTCTGAGCACTAATATTAGTGCTTTATCTGTCCAAATTTGTAAATTAAACAGCT
Source organism: Serilophus lunatus (assembly GCA_013399895.1). Lineage (NCBI taxonomy): Eukaryota > Metazoa > Chordata > Aves > Passeriformes > Eurylaimidae > Serilophus > Serilophus lunatus. The sequence continues at coordinate 120,463 of VXBA01002147.1, read as the reverse complement.
TCTTAAAATGGCAAATCTAATGTAATAGCCAAGTGTTTGCTATACTAGAAATAAAAAAATCAAGATGCAAAAATACCTTTTGAGGTTTATTTTACTCTTGAGTTCAGCATTATACTGCACCAGTGAATGTAATTATGCAATGTTAAAAAAATCCCATCCATTTTATATGTTGTACTTCCATGGTAATCTCTATATTTCTGAGCAGATAATGAGATATTACGTATTTCTGTTCAATATATTATCACTTATCTTGCATATTTTCAATGCAATAGAAATGGTTAAAGCATTTTAACCAGTATGGACCGTAATAATGCATTCCTGGACTTCTGGCCATTTTGATTGCCCAATTGAATAGATCATTGGAACCGGATAAAATTTATGAAATTTTGGAAATTATGGTTGATAAAAGCATTCATTATGTGGAAAAAAGCGCAGCTTAATCAGTTTGGTACTTTTGCGAGGTTGTTTCTTCAGTTTTTGTGATGACTCAACCAAGACAACTGATTCTCAGTTAGAAAACCCCAGAGGAAAATCTGATGTAGAGAACTGGAAATGAGGTATGGAGGTTTTCAAAGAAAATTGGTTATCATATTTGATTTGTAGTAAAATATGATAAAAAAGTGTAAAATAGCAAGTATGGATCTACTTCCTGTGAAGTATAAAATGTCTGAGAATAATGCTCAAACAGCTTTATTCTATATTTTTTATGCAATGCATTTTAAAGGAATCTTTATAGGCCATATAGTTATTCTATATTATTTTTTTTTAGTGTCAGCCTATTTTTTGGCTGTTAATGTTCAAGGAGCAGTTGGTGTGAATAGCCATCAGGAGACAACAAACTTGTTTTGCTGCTTAATACGGTTTTTGATGTGAGCATTGTTGCAGTCTTTTGAAAACTTGACAAGTTTAGTAGTAAAAAGTTAAAAGCAAAATCCAGCATAAAAAATAACACAAATACAAGTAGCTTTCATAATCTCTCCATTGATTTTCATAGGGACACCCCAGACTTTTTAATGTTGCTCTTTAAATATTGCTGTAGATTCTGTAGAGACACTGATGTATAGAAACAGCCACCAAAAGGGGAAGAAAGGAGTATCTGAATGACATGCCAACACCACTCTAAATGTTTGAGGGGATATAGTCTTTTGAACTCACATACCATTAAAATGTTAATGCTTTCTAGTTTTTGGGGATAAATACATTCGGAATTGTGAGGTGCATTAATACCACAGTAAGGAAACTCATGTGAGTTCTGGTGGAATATTAAGGGATCTCTCCTAGTAAACTGATAATGTCTGAAAATTAAATAAATAGTCTAAATATCAGACAAATTACTAGCTTAATTAAAATTTTTAGAAAGCTGAAGTTGGAGTTTGTCCAGAGAATAAACTATCTCATTCCATTTGCAGCCATTTTGCTGCACATGAAGAACTTTGAAGTATGTGAAGAAATAGAAGTACTGTTACCCAGGATAGGAGACACTATTAACAGTTTCCTGAAACTAACTTTTTGCTGCAAAAATGCATTAAGGAGAACCTAGTTTTGTTTCTTTTTATCAATTTTTCCTCTATTGAATGTAATTGTGAAAGGACTGTAGTAACAAATAGTTCAGGTTGGACTGGAGGCCTTAGATATGCAGTACTATTTTATCTAATTTTCCATTGGAATGACTGCATAAGTAAAAAAACAGATTATTTAATGTCAATTCTTCTAAATTACTCATGCATCAAGAAAATATTAAACATAGATATTACTAAGTAATCGGATTTACTGACAAAAAAGGTTGTTCAGGGATAATGGATAATGGGTATAAGATGGAGAGAAACAAGCCATCAGCAGCTTGCTAACTTATACTGTTGATCAAAAGTTCATACTGTGACAGGAATGAATTTTTTTATTGCAGTTAAGAATATACGAAATATGTAGTACTTCTAAGCAGCTTTTAAAGGGTTTGTGTGTAAATTAGGTTGCTTATTGCCTTTTATGACATTTCTATAGTTGCTCAACAAAAGTTTTATCAAAAATAATAACCTTCCTTTTGAGGTTCCAAATTGATGAGTAATGAAGTGATGATGAGTTTTTTTCATATTGTTATTTCCTTTTTTTTAATTTATAATACCCTGAGGCTACATTTCTTTATAATTGCAATTGTTCAACAAATGTAAACATTCATATACACATACAGTTTGATCCATAAATGCCTAATTAGACAGTATACATTTCATTATTTTCTCTGATTTGCTCTTTTTCAAGGAATCTATCATGAGTCCCACTTTCCAAGCCAGGCTACCTTGTTAGGGTCTACAAGTTGAGTGGTTTGAGAGGTTTAGCTTGAACCTGTCCCTCATCTTGTACTGTGTTGGTGTTTATTTTCAAGACATGTTTGGTGGGACAAGTTATTTTCATGGAAGGCCTTTGATAGGACTGTGTAATACTTTTATCAGTGATCTGGATGAGGGGATCAAGGGCACCCTCACTGAGTTTGCAGAGGACAGAAGTTGACTGGCAGTGTTGATCTGCTGGAGGGTAGAAAGACATTGCAGAGGGATCTGGATGGGCTGAATCAATGGGTCGTGGCCAATTATGAGCTTCAATAGGTGTGGGGTCCTGCACTTGGGTCACAGTAACTCCATGAAAAGCTATAGGCTGGGGTAAGAATGTCTAGAGAGTTGCCTATTGGGAAAAGATCCTGGGGGTGCTGATTGACAGCCATCTGAATGTGAGTCAGCAGTGTGCCCAGGGGGCTCGTACTAAAAATTGTGTGGCTAGCAGGACCAGGGCAGTGATCATCCCTCTGAACTTGGCACTGATGAGGTTGCATCTCAAGTGCTGTGTCCAGTTCTGGGTCCCTCAGTTCAGAAAGGACATTGAGCCACTGCAGCATGTCCAGAGAAAGGCAACAGAGGTGGTAAAAGAGAGGACAAGTCTGATAAGAAGCAGCTGAGGGAGCTGGAGTTGTTTAAGCCTGGAGAAAAGAAGACTGAAAGGGGACTTTATTGCTGTCTACAACTACCTACAATGTTGTAGAGAGGTGGAGGTTGGTCCCTTCTCCCAAGTAATGTGAAACAGGACAAGAGGAAACAACCTCAAGTTGTGCGTGGGAGGGTAAATTGGATAGTAGGAAAAATTTCTTTACAGAAAGGCTTTTCAAGCACTGGACAGGCTGCTAAGGGAAATGGAGGTATATAAAAGTCATCTAGATATGGTACGTATAGACATGGTTTAGTGGTGGACTTGACAGCGTTAGATTAGTGGTTGGACTTGATGATCTTTGAATTCTTTTCCAAATTATTTTGTGGTTCTGCATTTGGTATCTCAAATAAGCCTTTGGGCTGCTGTGTAATCATAGCAGGTGCCAGTTAGCTACTCAAGTACAATAATTCAGTACAGTAGGAGCTGCATCTTCTGGTATATTGTTATATCCCTAGTCCCCAAGAAGTTTCAATCTAAGAAGAGATGTGTTAAGCATGTGTTAGCTGTTGCCTTGCAGTTACATACAGCTTACAATAGATATATCTGATGTAAGTTTTCTTTACTATACTCTTGGTATTTATAAGCCAAAGCAAAGCTTTGTTTTAATTCCATGGTAAGTAGGTTTGAAAATAGAGATGCATTTCAGTGACTGAGTTGTATTTTTAGCTGCCTTGGATTTGAGTGCCAAAGGAAGATTTCTGCTCTGATTCATGCTGAAAACAAGAAGAGGATGAACTTATTCTTCCTGATAGAAATCTTTTGACTCTGCCTGCCCCTGAAAATAAAAATAGGCAGATACTTATAGGCTGAGGAAGAGAGAACCCAGCAACAAAGAACCGACGTAGTGGCTGCAAGTATGAAGTGTATAATTCAAGAGTTTTGGCTTTGCCTTTCTCTTTGGGGATGTGAAAGTGACAAGTATGTAAGGAAAACTTCTCCAATCTTTTGTATTCTTGTCCTTGGATGCAAAATAAGTGAATGAAAGTTGCGCCATGAGGAAGAAATAATTCCTGCACTAACAAAGCCCTGAATTATTGACTCTTAGACTTGATCTGGGTGGAGATGTGCCTTGCGGCTAATAAAAGGCAGAGGGAGCAATGTTAAACAAGAAACTGGTAATAATGTGCAGGGGTTTTATAATTGGTCACAATATACTGCACCAAGTAAATGGTATATTCCATCTACTGGCACCACATCCTAGGCTTTCCCAGTATGTAAAAGCTTACAGAATTCAGTTTTTATATACTTCCCTTAGATCATGTCATCAAGCATTGTGAACATGCAGCCGGCTCTAAAGATGTGAATAGCATGAGAAGCAGGGTAACTACTCATTGGCCCACACGTGATTTTCAGAGCTTAGGACTACTGTATTGGAAGTTCATGAGCATGGTGAGGAAGGTGTTTTTAAAGCTTTAGGGAATCTGATATACCTGTTTTGTTTCAATTTTGAAGTATGATCACAGGGTAGGCCATATATTAATTAAAATTTCAGAAAATATTTCAGTACTTTGAACCTAAAATTACATAGGTGTCATCAGAGGTGGAAGAACAATGTTTTTATTCAGATTTTTGGGCTTTTTTTTTTTTAAAGAATATTTCTAAATTATGGTACAGACCTACCAAAAGTTACTGCAAACCAGTAAAATTCTGGTTTTAAAAAGAGAATATTTTTTTCAGTAAAATTCAGACTCTTATTCATTATTGGTGTTCTTGATCAGCAGGAGACTGGTGACTTTAAATATTCCAATTGAAGTGCACGTATTGAAAATAAAAGGTATGAGAATTTATTGGACAACTTATATGAAAGCAGTATTAACTATTTAGCAGGTTTTTTAGCTAGACCTACTAATGAAAATTAAAATACAAGTTTGCTCTCAATATGGTAGTGAAATCTAAGTTTGGTTCAAGGCTATCTTTCCTTTTTTTTTTTTGGTTTTTTTTTTTTTTTTCAGTTCCTGTTTAATTGTGCTTGTCCAGCCAAAGAAAGATATTTAGTTACTTCATTCCATTATTTAGTCAGTTGCTTCTGGCCTGACATTTATTTTGAAGCTTTACTCTCCTGATAGATATGTTACTTCAGAATTCTAGATGAAGTACTTTTTCATCTTCTCTTTCAAATTTCTTACTGATTTTTTTTTTGTTTGTTTTTTTTTTTTTTTTTGTTCTGCAGAAAGGTTAAACATGTTTAAACTTTATCCTAAAGCTACTTTTAGGAACTGCTGCTTGTACAGTTCAGAAACTGCTGTGTTTATAGCACTTTCTGCCGACTGGTAGGCAAAATAAAAACCGTATGAACATAGGTAAACAATATTATCATGGCAATTCCCTTGAAACTCTAAGTGGGGGACTATTAACTCTCCCTAGTAAAAATATGTGGCAGCTTTAGCAGAACACAGGAGATCCCCTAAACTGCAGGTGCCCTAGCTATTAGTGAAAGAAAGGCCATGTATCCTTCTCTTTATAGGCTAATGTTGCCTGTTTTCTGTGCATTGGAATTCAGTTGACCTGATGTCAGCAACTTTTAAAAGATTTGGCTATTTCAGGATTGGTATGTAATGTTTTAGGACAGAAATTCTCAGGAAACGTCCACAAGGTGTAGGGAGTGAGTTGAGAGCTGAGGGTGAAAAAAGTACGGGCTGTGCCCTCACTGACAAGGCACAAGCTGGGTGAGCAGTGCTCAGGGCTGGTGACAACCATGTACAGCCTGTCCTAAGTCCCTGTTTACTCCCATTGTCCTCACTGGAGGAGCAGTATGAGCAACAGAGAGAGCCTTGACTCCGTGTAAGCGCTGCTCAGCTATAACATCCCTATGTTATCAACACTTTTCTGGCCACACATCCAAAACACAGCACCACGTGAGCTGCTGTGAACAAAAGTAACTGTATCCTGGCCAAAACAAGTACTTTTATTTCTTTTCCTCTTTTCTTCAGTATACCTTATTTCTTACTTCACTCTAGAAGAAGGGTCAGAATTAAGTATGCAAAGCCTTCTGAGAGAGGCAGTCATTATAGAGACTATGATGTGAGTGACGTTATTGGAGCAGAGGAACAGCAGATACAGTTAAGGAGCACAAATAATTTTTTCCAAGTCTAGCATATGCAAATTCAGAACTGAACACATTCTGAATTTGTGTTAAATGCATTAATTTTTCGATCAGGTTGAAAGAATTTGCATAGTGTCTTTACAGAAGAGAAGTAGGATTGTAAGTAAAGTCAGTATCCCAACTGAAGTGCATGTACTAATGCATACAGTATGGGCAGTAAACAAGAGGAGCTGCAAGTAGTGGTCCAGCAAGAGAATTATGATATTGTTGCTATTACAGAAAAGTGGTGGGATGACTCGCATAACTGGACTGCTGCCATGGATGGCTACAAGACCTTCAGGAGAGATAGGTTTGAGAGAAGGGGTGGAGGGGTGGCCGTCTATGTTAGGGAGACTCTTGATGCTATGGAAGTTGAGATTGATGACAACCAGGTTGAGTATCTATGGGTAAAAGTCAGAGGGGTTATCAAGAAGTCTGCAGTGACCACGAGATAATCGAATTTTTGATAAATGGTTAATCAAAGAAGGGCATGAACAGAACATCTACACTGGACTTTCAGCGAGGGGACTTTGGATTATTCAAGGATGGCCTTGATGAGGGGATTGAGTCCTTCATTAGTAAGTTTGCAGATGACACCAAGTTTGGAGAGGTTATCAATCTGTTGGAGGGTAGGAGAGCCCTGCAGAGGGACCTGGACAGACTGCAGAGATGGGTAGATTCCAATGGGATGACATTCAACAAGTCCAAATACTGAGTCTTACACTTTGGTCACAATAACCCCATGCAGAGCTGTAAGCTGGGGTTGGAGTGGCTGGAGAATGGGCAGACAGAGAATGCTGGTGGATGGGAGACTTGACATGAGCCAGCAATATGCCCAAGTGGCCAAGAAGACCAGTGGCATCCTGGCCTGCATCAGGAATGGTGTGGCAAGCTGGACTAGGGAAGTTACCCTTTCTCCTGTACTCAGCACTGGTTAGGCCATACCTTGAGTACTGTGTCCGTGGGCCCCTCAGTACAAGAAAGATGTTCAGTTCATGTTCAGAGAAGGGCAATGAGGATGGTGGAAGGGCTGGAATACAAGCCTTTTGAGGAGCAGTTGAGGGAGCTGAGGTTGTCTAGTCTGGAGAAGAGGAGACTCAGAGGTGACCTTATTGCTGTCTGTAACTACCTGAAAGGAGGTTGTAGACAGGCAGGGGCCGATCTCATCTCTTAGGTAACTGGCGAAAGAACGAGACAACACAGTCTCAAGCTCCATCAGGGGAGGTTTAGACTTGATCTTAGGAAGAAATTCTTCACTGAAAGGGTGATCTGCTATTGGAAGGAGCTGCCCAGGGAGATGGTGGATTCACTGACACTGGATGTGTTCAAGAGTAGACTGGACAAGGCCCTTGGTGCCATAATTTAGATGATGGATTGCTGTTAGATTATAGGTTGGACTTGATGATCTTTAAGGTCTCTTCCAACCTTTTTGATATTGTGATACTGTGATACTGTAAGTTCCTGACTAGATCATTCTATGACTTTTTATAGTCATAGAAATAGAAATTACTGTATGTGGCTATTAGTAGCCATAATTTCAGTGGCTGATACTTGTGATCACAATGAGAAATTTACTTTCTTTGAGATACATGTATATATATAGATAACTATATATATATATATATATATATATATTACAAGTTTAAAATCATTTTACCATTGTGGTCGAAGTTCACTTAAGAAAATATAACATATGGCATTAAACCACTGAATCTTGTACACTTAGTTGTCTGAAATAAATCTTTTAAACTCAGTGCATTTTAATAGTCATGAATGGAAAAATAAGTTTGGATACTGAGTATCAATTCAGATGTGTAATACCAGACTCAAAACTGTGGTAAAATTTTAGTGTATTTCTCTTAGGTGGCATACAATATGTTTCAGAATTATCAGAGAAGAGTGCGCCCTATCAGATGCTAACATATGGCAGAGAAAACTAGCACCCCGTTTATTCTCAGTATCTATCTTGCTGCCTAGTGAAGTGCACTTATAATGAATGCTGTAGCTTGCATTCTTTTGGGGGCTTGTCTTTGAAGATACTGTTCTAATACCACCATCTGGGACAAAAAAAGCTTTGATAGCTCAGCTCTTTGAAAGCAAAATGAAATCCCTTGTATGAAAGTCTGCAAGTGAAGTTCAGTTAAAGGTGGTTTTGCTTAATTAATAGATACAGAAATTAATGTTTTTACTGCTCTGTTCTTGATGAATGAGGAGGTTTTGCCATTTTAAGGAGTCCTTGCATTTTTTTAAGAAGGCACTCCATTAAAAAAAAAAACAAAACCCACAATTTTTTTTTGTCTAAACCCCAAGACACTAGTATTCCAATAGTTGTCTTCTTTTTCAGAGTGACTTTCCAAAAAGAAAAACTTGGCAAGATCTCTCAAAAACATGTCCATAATTATATGCTGCCATGATAGATGCTGGTAGGAAGAATCAAAGCTTTTGAAAAATAAATAATATGGGAAGGAACAGAGTCAGTGTTAAAACAGTAGAAACTGAATTGACTATAAATGGAGACTAAAACACTGAAAACATTAATTTATTTCTATGGTATCTAAGGATGTATCTATTTACCTTGCAGTTCATATTGGCATATTATAATACAAAAACATGCTTGGCATATATTTAAATAGCAGCAAATATTCAGCTTCCTTTGAAAGAAACAGATGAGAAAGTGAATTTGGTCCAGGGAAGGGCGGTTTGTGATCCTTACTCATAGCGACTGACATTGATTTTCTGACATGTCATTGATGCAGCTTTTGGATGCACATTTTCCATGGAAAAATGTGCCAGGGCAGTGCTTGTAGCACCTCTGACCTGTTCAGAATCAGTAGGATGTGCAGAGGGATTGCTGATTTCCATCATCATCTGGTAATTTTTGAAACCAGCAGAGTGAGAACTGAAGGTCCTGCAGGTTTTGCAGTTGTACCAGCTCTGCTACCAAAAGTGCTTTGTTGCAGTGAGGCAGCACTGAACCTCTGGGAAGGAGAGCAGTAGCTGAGACAGATGTTGGGTTGCACTAAAGTGGTGCACTGGAGAGAGAGCAGCTGAAAAGCAGTATTTGTTAGTCAATTTGTACTACTTATGCTGCAGAAAGATGTGCTTTCTAAATAGGCTTTTGGACTTACAAAATACCAGACTGAATATCTGTATTTTATTTCCTGGGGTGTAGTGGAAAGTGGAGGTCAGCTAAGACACATGCAAATTACAATAGGAATGTTGAAAAAATTCCTTTTCCGATGGAAAATATATGCACCTTTTTAAAGTTTATCATGTAATGCTTGGGTTCCTTCTGGTTTTTTTCCCCTCTGAAGTCACTGTTGTTTCTGCCATAGAAAGCAGATGATCAAATATCACTTCATTGTAGATCACTTACACTAAGTCTGCCTGTACTTGTGTGAGGGCAAGTTTAAATCTCTACAAAATATATAGAGTGTGGTCTTATCACAAAAAGGGGTGATGCAATCAAATCAGACTTTCTGACCTTTATGAAGAATTTAATCAATTTTTCTGTAGCACAGGAGAAAAAAATGGGCTTTAGCATATTTTTGAATGTAAATTGTAGTAAAAATTTAAAACTAAGACAAAAACATATTTCCATTTCTTAAATAATAATTTCATAGAAGAGTTTCCAAGTTTTTCTTTTCATCCACATATACTTTCTACATCTACATACAGCATTAGGCTTCAGATTCTCCTTAAAATATTCTGATTCTTGTCACAGTCTGTGCTTTATTAAGCACTTGGTCTGTGTGCTGTGTGTATCATTAGGACATAATTCTGGTAAAGGCATAATCCTGTAAAATGGGAAGAAAGAATTATGAACAAAACCTCAACAAAAAACTGATACCTGACACTGACTTTCCAAAATTGTTTTTAATATTTTAATATTTAATATATTAATATTTAATAATTGATTTAATATTCCTGTTTTTATACATCTTATTTTAGTTTTCAATGTTGTATTTTTAGGGTTTTTCACATTAATATTTTTTTATCTAAAAAGTGCTTATGCTTCAGCGAGTGCTATCCTTCATTTTTATGTCAGTCTGAAACCAGGATATATTTATAAATTATAAAGAAAAAAATAATATTAGAATGTTGCTTTCGGCCAGGTGGTTTGCCAGTAGGAAAGCCTTGCCAGCTTGTTTTTCTGCTTTTAGGAGAAGAAATTAGTCATAGAGATGTTTTGTTACTGGTTTGGGGTTTTTTTGTCACATAAACCTGTTTGCTTTCTGAAAAATGTGCATAGTCTTGCTTTGCTGAACATAGTAAGAAATAGCAGCAGAGATTTTCCTCTCTGCCTTTCTTTCAGTATAATAGCTCACATAAGTCTACTCCAGTAATACTTGTATCTTTTTGCTGATTTTTTCATTGCTTTCTGTAGATAAAAGGCGTTTCTGATAAGCCCAGCTCAAGACAAACATTCCTCCTGTACTTCTAACCATGTGTCAGAACTCTTCAAAAAGATCGGTCTCATATTCAGTGTAATGTCTCTGGACATATTCCTCTGGCTTTTTTTTTTTTTAAATATCTTTTTCTTTGATGAATAGAAAATGTCTACATTTATTTTCATCAGTTACATATGTGTACAAATATGGATATTCAGAAATATAAGTAGTGTTTGGATATGTAGGTCTACATCTAGATAATCTAATTTGCTAATGACAGAGAAGGCTATTACTGTCACCCTAAGACAGTGTCTCATTCATATCCTTCCACAAAATAAGAAACATCTGTGTTATGTTTCTTCCAGTAGAAGAACGAAAGATTCCAACTGTTACGTACATCTGGTGCTGCTTTCCAGCGTTATGTATCACAGCATTTGTGGCAAAATCCCCACAGTTTTTAATTTTCCTTTCTCTAATTCCTATTCTCTCTGTACAATTAACTTCTATATTGCTATTCTTGCCATGGCCAAATCAGACTTTCTGCTCAGAACAGATAATGGACATCATCAGCATAGTCATGAAAAAGCTGTAAGACAAGTAGAGATGGAAGTAAAGTAGATATTTTTGATCTGAACTGAAGTCATCAAAAAATTTAGAATTCAATGCACTTAACACAGTGATATCTCTGTCGATGGCAGCTGAATCTGTAATAATAAACGTCTTAAAGCCTCTTCATAACTTTAAATTCCATTTATACACACACCCCTTTACAGTCCATGACCTATTAATTTTTGTTCCTAACAATGTCCCAAAATTCCAAGTTTTCCAAATTTGGCACTTAAAAGTGTATTTCTGGAGCTGCTCTGACTCAAAAGACTCACGCAGTTGTTCACCAGGAACAAATGATTCTGATGAAATTTAGATTTTTAGAGGAGAAAACGCTTTTCATAAATGCAAAGGTACGGAAATCCCAACTGTTAGGATTTTCTTAGAAGCTAAACTAGCAGTTTAAAAGACTAATTTTTATCCTTGTATGTACACTTGACCAAATACTAACTTGTTAAAATCTGTTATAGGTTAAGCCACAATATAAAGATGCAAAAAATGTGATTTAATTTTTACCCTTTATCACAATATCACATCTTCTTTGAAAAATCACAGACATTAGTCATAGTAGCCCCATAATAGTAATTTTACACTGGGGAGTAAAAGTAGCAGTCATGAACATCCCTTCATAGGGTTGTTCCCTTCATGGGATATTTGAAGAGCTCAACAGTATTTCACTTGCATTTCACTAATGGACTGACTGCAGTAATGTTTGGTACAAGTATGACATTCAGCAGCCTCTGGAAAGGTTGCGTATTTCTTAATGGGGACATGGGAAAAGCAAATTTAAAGTTAACTGAAGTTAAGAGAATATCAATCAGTGATGGAAGGCTGCTGCGGCTTGAGATGGATGGTATTCAAGTTGTTCAATTATAAAAGATAAATATTCCTTGGTAATGCGAAGATGCCTTCTTTGGCCACATGGGGCTACTGTTTTCTTTGAATCTCTCTGGGGTCAGATTTGTAGGAGTCTTTAGTGAAGAACAGGACTGGCAAAAATATTGTGATTAAACTGTAATCTTTCCAATGTGAAGCCACAAATGGAAATTGAAAAGTCCTGTCAGAACAAGCAGGGGGGAAAATCAGCTACATATATGGAGTGAGTAGGGTGAATGCACTGACAACTTTTGACAGGTGTAGCTGAAGCTCAATGGTGATAAAAAAATGTGATTTTAAGTGTCTAGTATAAAAAAAAAGGTTAATTAACTTCTGCAAAGTTGAAGTAGTTCAAGTTGGAAACAGATGTGCATCAGTTTCCTGCATGTATTCAGCTAAATATAACCTTATGATCAAAGGAAGTTACTCAAAATGGATTCTCTGGATCATAATACGTTCCTAGAAGCCTTATGCAAGTGTACTGTAGCTTGTGTAGGATTCTTATTTTATTGTACCTACCAGCTCAAATGTTTATTAGAGCTTAAGTGTTTTGGGAAGATTGTGACACCATTGTTAGGAATCAGAGTTGTTGCAAACCTCAGCTTATTGTACGTCTCTCTGCCAAACTGACACAGCTTCTCATGGCTATTAGTATTTAGAATTCTGCAGTGCTTTCTTTTTTAAATTGTACTTAAGACTGACTGCACAAGCAACTACTTGTCTTGTAAAGACTAAGTAATATTAAGTGGACAAATGAAAAGCAATCTAAGTAGACAGTAGTGTTTTGTATTCCCTGTTGGGGAAGTTAATAGAAACAATTTCAAGGAAAATTGTTCACAAATGTCTTGTGGAATTAAACTAAACTCTCTTGCATCTCTCTACCAAAAAATGTCCTCACAGCAAAGCAATAATATTCTGCAGTAAATGCCATGACATGTTCTTTGCTTTGTACTTTGCACTGCCTGAGTTTTTTGCTGCTACTATCAGCTGCCATTGTTATGAATCATATCTGTTTCTTTTTTTCCTAAGTTATTGTCAATTCAGTTGTCTTCTTAAGAGAAAATAAGAGCCTTAACAACAGAGATTTAAATTCTATTCTGTGCAGACTTGTAAAATAATAGATCTCCATTTTATTTTGTCTCTATATGTATTTTTCCTTATCTTTTAAAGTTCCAGTCTCCTTTGTCAAAAACATATTTAAAACTCTTGTGGCCCGTACAAGTATAAAATGTAAAATTTAATGATAAATTAGTGATACCAAATTATTTTTGACTGTAGCAGGAAAGCTGAAGCCGTTTTTTTCTGTGTTTCTTTTGTCCAATTCTCTAAAATATTTTGTTTTGTTGTTCTGAGTTTTTACTGGATTTTGATGCTGATATTGATGCTGATGCTTTTTTAAGAGTGTTTTTCCATTTGAAGATATGTGTAGGGTGAATACATTGGCAGTTTATGACTGTTCATGCATAAAATGGTGACATAATATATCACCAGATATCACTAGATATTTCAAAAGCCTAGCATGAAAAGTAGATAGATTGGGCGATTAGCTCTGTGATTTCTTACAGTCTGAAGATTTAAAGAGATTGTTGACTTTTAGTGTCCTTTGTTTAATATGTGTGTGTGTATATATATATATATATAAAATAGGAGGTAGCTAGCAGAAAGTTACTTCCTCAGTATGATGATGAGAATCAGAAAAATGCTTGGCATTAGCAAAATGAATGAATTTCAGGATCCCATACCACTACACTTTAAGATCAGCTCGTCACCACACTCTACATGCCACTGAAGCAGATCTACTCTCTGGTTCACTCTTATCCTCTTTTACAGGGTTAGGAAAGAAGTACGTTGCTTTTTGGAGAAAGTAAGGTATCTTTTAAGTAAAAAATAGGTTATACTGCCTTCTTCTAGAGAAGTAGACTTTCTCTGCTGTATTATTTGGTCATGGTCAGAAACACTGGACCTTTTCAGTGCTAAGGGCTAATATTTTCTTTAGAATACCACTTTATTATCTCTGTCTGGTGCTTGTCCAGATCTCTACCAATGCCCATCGTTTACCACTGTTCACAAATACTTGTGGAACAAATATGTCCAAAGACTTATTAACATCTACAGTTTTCCATGTAGGAAAAGACCGACCCACAGACTTAGCCTTATGGCGAGGCACCCATGACTGTTTTATTTCAAGATAAAACAATTTTTAGGGATCTGAATAAGAGAGCTAAATGTGGAAAGCCTTCAAATTGCTTGGACATTTGTCAGTAAAATGCAGAGTATCTATGTTCAGTTGTGGTAGACAATCAAAAAAACAAACCTGTAAGCATTAGAAAAAGACTATCCTTTCCAACAAATCATTTTTCTTTGTAAACCAGCCCTATTTATCCTAAGAATGAGTCGCACTTCTGTTAAATTTACCAGTTTTTTCATTTCCTTCTGCAACTTACTGAAAGTAGCTTGTAAATTGATTCAGAGCCTAGACTAATAGTCAGTGACATTCATATGACCTGATGTTTCATATGCATGTCTCCTGTCACGTGAAACACCTTAATCTGAAGCAGTTATTACTTTACTTAGGAGAGGGGAACTGTGTAAGTACTGGCCTGGGAATTCTCAGAGCTAGTGAAGCTTGCAAGATCCAAACAGAACTGCTGAGTCCAGAATATTTTTCCAGCTCATTTTATATAAGAATGCTCCATGTTACCCTCAAAACTGAATCAATCCATGAGCTTGGTGTCTGAAGTTTAAAGACTAGTACTGTATAAAGCATAACTGCCATCAGACTAGAAATCTAAGCCTCCCTAGAAGCAATATTAAGTTGTGCTGAGAACAGATCAAAATTATGGTTTTTGAAAAATCAATAATAATCTCATTGAGACAAGACAGGGATAGATGACCCTGAGATAAGGCAAGTATTCAGCTTAACTGCTTCAGGTTTTTGGTTTTATGATATTTTTTTCTACTCTCATATTACTCTAGAGTTTGACTGGTGGATTGCACTGTTGATCCCTAAATATTTCTCTTGTATTCTTATGGGTTTGCCCAGAACACCTCCAACTGTCAATTGCATGCCATCTGAAACTGCTTTTTTCCTGGTCTTTATAGTTTAATTTGCATAATATAATCAAAGTTGAATCATGATATTTTTGAGATAAGTCTCTTGCATTCCTATACATAAGTCTGAATTTCCACTACATTGGAATGATTCTTGCAGTACAAATTCTCAAAAAAACCCAAAACCCTCAGTAGAAGTTTTAAATGTCTTGATTCTTTTGCTTTCCCTCTCCAAAGTCAGTAATAGAAAAAAATGGTAACTGAAAAATACTTTGCCATGTATATCCTGTTGGATATCGTTAGGTTTGTTTGACCATCATTCAGCACCCAGCCTAACCTGCCGGCTTCAGAGCAGAATCCTGACATCTCCAAGGAGAGTATGTAAATAAATTCTAATTAATGTCTTCAGGCAGCCATAGTGACATTGTCAAAAGTATACAATTTTGGTTGAAATCTATCTCTGAAATCAATGAAAATTTTATCACTAGTTGTAACAGGAATATAGAAATGAGAGAAGTGCTGAAGTCATGGAAACCAGATCTTGGACTCCAGAAAGGCACGAACAAAGGAAGAAGTGTGTTTTTCAGCCAGCTAGCGGTTAGAAGGTTTTAAGTATTCCAGGCAATACAGGCGGATGTTTACGAGGCAAAATTCAAAGCGGAAGAGAAACTAAAGCCCTTTGTTGCTACACTTCCACTATTAAAAAGCAAAGGTAGCCAGAGGGCAAAAAAAATAAAGCTGTGCTAGGTGTGTGTGGGTTTTGTAATTTTTTGGGGTTTTTTAAATAATCTGTAGTTTTTTTCTGCCTTGATGTTTAGATTATAAACTTATCTATGTGATGGCTGTGATAGGAGGACGGGCTAGAATTGCCTTTCCTAAAGCAATAAACAATCTGTTTGGATAATATAAGGAAAAATTATATGAAACTTGGGAGCTTGGAATGCTTACAGTAAATGCTGGGATAAGATTCAGTTCACCCTTCATTAGCATCCACCTAGCTGGTGAAACATGTCTTCCAAGACAACTGCTTGAATTCTCTGACTAATCAATGGTGTAAGAAAGGAGCAAGAAAGAGATTGTGCCAGCATAAATTTAGGAAAAACTGTTACCTAACCGCTAAAATTTAGGAGCAAGTTTGATGTTTAAGTAAACTCCATCTTTTTCTGCATCTTTCTTTGCTTAGTGGAGGTCATAATATATGGGAAAAAAATTCGAAAACCTAACTTTTTTCCAGGAATGCAGTATAATTTTTCCCATTTATTCACGTCAAATAATACTTAGTTACTTGAAAGTTTAGAAGATTTAGATTGCCTAGCTACCTTCATACATTGTTACAATTTGGATTACAACACTGATTTCGTAAAATAATAGAAATGGAGGCAAACAGCAAAATAAGTTAATAATCTTCATACACTTTTGTTTCTGTATGCATTTATTAATGAATTTATTTATTTATTTTCAATACAGAGTTACTGGGAAATGTATGTACACAAAACGTGTATTCCCCATCTGGAATACAGTGTTGCAGGATCACCTGTATCCACAGGATACAATTTTGTCTATCAGCATGTAGAGGTCTCTGACATTGTATTTGCACATAGAACTCTTATTGACATGGTACAGATTTTATTGCACCCTTAAAATACTCCAAATATGGACTCCAAAACCATGGAGAAGTGCCTCGTGTACATTGTGAACTGTGGGAACTGCTGACAAAACAAAGGATTCAGGAGTCAGGTTTTTTTTGTATTTTAAGCTTTTAATTAATTTATTTATTTATTAATTCATAAAAACACCTGACAAAACTTGAAGAGACTTACATATGTACTAGCCAGTGATAAAGTTTGCTGTAGACAGAGGCAGTGCTTGTGCATTACCTCTTGTTATTAGTGTCATGGTTTAAACGGTGGGTTGGTGTTGTGTTATGGGTTGGACTCAATGATCTCAGTGGTCTCTTCCAACATTGTTAATAATGTGATATTGTGATTCTGAATTGTGTGAGATTCACTGGAGTCAGTGCAGATAAGATATGTACATATTCTTCTGATCTGGGTGCCAAGGACAAAAATGTGTCTGTAAAATAGCAAAGCTGAATTTTCCTTATTAGCTGTTGATATTTGCATTTAATATGGAGAAGATGAAAGGAAGTGTAAGGTCACATGTGGTTTTGCTTGGGGGCTTGAAGAGCTGGAATATTATTGGAATCAGTAAAATAAAATATATAGCATTTTAAAATAATGAAAAATAAATATTAACAAGTATAGCTGTGAGGTAGGAACAAAGAGGAGTTCATTTTTGGATGGTCTTATGAAAACAACACACACTGAAAGAAACTAAGTTCCAGGCTTCCTAACAGTGGGTGGTATCCTCATTGTAGAAGAAAGAAGAGATGGGCAGGACAGGAGACAGAGGAGGAGAAGGAGGGAGTTTCAAGGAAGTAGCTAAAATCTGAGGGAAAGTCTTTGGGGTTGGAAGGACCACTAAAGGTTTTTTGGTTTAAAAAGGTCATCACCATGGTACTTAAAGTAATTTATTTTTGTCGACATAGTGAAACAGTAAAGTGTAAATTCCCTGTGAGAGCTCTAAAAGCTTGGTGTGCTGTAGTTCTTGAGCTGTCATATTTGATGAAGAAGCGCTGTAACTGAATGAAGCTTTAATTAGCTGTTGACAGTATGTGGTTGGTGTGAAAATTCACTTTACACAATCATAATGTAAATAATAACAACAAAAAGAACAAAAAACCTGAAAAATCCTGTATCATTTGGGTTCTATTTTCTCTTCCAGATTGTCCCCAGGTACTTTACAAAACACTTAATATTTCTATAACTAATTCAGCAGCATTATAAGGAGGTATTTAACTACAATTTAAAAGTTGTTTGATTAATGTGACTAAATATTTAATGTCAGACTTTTAGGTGATACTGTGGGCAAAATCTTGTCTACTATCCATTAAGAAATTAACCTTGGGTATTGTTATCTGAAAAAAACTTTACCCAAGCATAAACAATGGAAAAGCTCCCATCCAGTAATCAAATCTGACAAACTGAATAGAGCAAACCTCCTGTCTCATAGGAAAACTGAAAAGCAAAACTCCTATATGTGTTTTTGAATTAAAGTGCTGTTGCTTTGCTGCCTAAAGTGCAATTTATTTAGTAAAAAATGTGTCTTTCATCCTTTGCTTTTGGGAAAGTAAAAGTGGCAACAACAACAACAAAAAAAAAGCAAGCATGCTTCAAATAGTTGAAGTAAACCAAAAATTGACGTTAAAAAGTCCTAAGCTTAAGATATAGAGCCCAAATAATTATGGAGCTGTCATAAATTTAATAGCTTCAACATATAAATGACACAATGCTATTCGTATATGAATACAAAAAATGAATTAATGGAGCTGTAACTATTCAACTGCTAAGTAACAATATATTATATACAATGGAAGTGTCTGCTATGAAAATATATGGTTTTGATATTACATAACAACAAGGCTTATGAACAACAAATGGATTTGTATATTCATTTGGTAACAAAGGGCCCCAAAGCATAATACAAAGTTAACCCAGTGTTTGTAGTAAACTTTGCATTATGCATTTTGATATGTTTAAATATTTAATGGAATTATCGTGGATGGAATGTGGTTGTTTGTTGTTGCATTTTTTTAATTGACTCTGAAATCATATAATTGAAAGTTCGAATATAGCATTTGAAAACTTATTGTTGGTAAGTAAAAAATAGTTTTCAGACATTTTTTTTCTGCTAAAGGTTAAATATTTCAACTACAATTGGCTAGAACTAACATTGAGATCAGAATTTAAAGAAACTCATCATCTTGAAAATCATTCTGCTTTGCTCAAATACCAAAGTCTGGGTTAAGAAAGATGGACCTGCATATTGAAAGATGCAATTATTGGCACATATTTCTTTTAAAAGCTAATATGAAAGATTTATTTTAAGTGATGTGGCAGTTGGTCTGTGACTCCTAAAATGGATAAATATGTATCCAGTTTTTATTACTACTTCTATTTCATAATTCATCTGTAGTTTTGTGAGCAAAGATTAATGAAAGATTGTTTTAAAATAATTAGCCTTGTCTTTTCATCGTTTATGGCATGATGTAATAAAATACTAAGTTTGGCCCATTGCTTGCCCAGGTAGTTGTCTGATAATCCCTTTAATCAGATTGTCAAAATCAACATCAATATTAGGTGGTTCCTGGACTCCACCATTCCTCTTGGAAATCCAGTTTTGTGTGTTTATGTTCATATGCCAGTATGTCCATACAGTTTAATTTCTATTTATTTCAGTAGATTTGATCAATGAACTTAAGAGATGTCCATATCCTACAGCAGCTCTAGCCACAGGCACACAGATATAGGCATCTACATAAGGATTCCTTTGCTCTATCAGAGGATGGGAGAAAAGTAGAGATAATGATGTAGAAGAGTTTATAATAGCAACTCATTTCTAACTTGACTTGTCTTTGGAATTTGGAGATTGCATGTTTGAAGGTCAGGAGGAGATTTTCTTTGCTGTAACAAAGTGATGTTTTTCTGATGGGTCACAAGTTTTGCCATTTCCATGTGCTTCAGAGCACAAAATACATAACTTGGTGAAACTGGGCCTTGGATTTTGATGTGCATTTATACAATGAGAAATTTGTGGCCCTATTTCTCCTTTTGTCTACATAGAGATGAAAAAAAACTCCTGGATTTAACTGTGTTAAGTTTTTCTATTTCATTGTTTCTATCTCCAGACTAACAGGTCTTGGGAGCTGTTTCATGTATCCAATCTGACATTCACACCATTGCCTGATAGGAGAGTAGTAGAGATGGTTATGAAAGCAAATCTATAAATAAAAAAGGAAATAAAAGTGAGTTTGAGGTATCTTCTGTTCGGTAGTTATCGTGCTTTAATAGGTGTTGGTTTATCCTATGTTTATGTGCACTCTGTAGCTATATAACGAAGAAACAATCCAACCAAAAAGTAGAAGATGGATAATACATGTGGACAGTCAAACTGTTACTGTTATATACAGCTGATGATTGCAATTTTACATCTTCTTCCTTCTTCTTGGATGTAAAAGTAAATTCATTCATGCAGATTCCATTTAATTGGAAACACTATTATAATGTATATTTAATTACAATGTATTCTTAATTTAACACAAATTAAGAATTGTCTTATTTTTTCTCCTCATTTTTTTGCTATTAATTAATGGAAACATGGCTGATTCCTTGGATAAGTGCTTGCACCACTGTGCAAGTATAACAAATCCTTTGATGCATTGTTAGCTTTTGCCTTATAAGTATATTGTTTTCAAGGGGTTCCTGTGATTTTTCTGCATATAGTGGTAGGAAAGGAAATGAGGGGGTTTTTTACTTATAATCTTTAATCTGAAAATCCTGCTGTTTCTTTTTAAGATGTAGGCATTTTAATTGTCAAGCAGAAGGACATTAGATTATGAGGTACAGAGTAAGAAAGGTATCAGTTCCTGTGATCAGCATATGCTAATTGAAACAAAACAATAAAGGTGTATTTACCAACTCTGTGAAGCTGTGTTCTGGTAAGAAATCTGTTCAATATATTCAATATACAATTTTGATAAAACTTAAAAAAGCAGTAGTTCTGCCTTTGAAACTGGTATGCATTCTTTATTATTGCAATGCATTTTCTATTTTTTAATAGATAACAATCTTTTTTCCTAATACAAGCAGTTCCTTTACTAAGTTTTATGTTAAACAATTTCCCTTTATTATTTCCAAATATTTTATTTCAAGTCTTACAATTATATAGATTTCAGTTTACAGGTATATTGGATCAGCTTGAGGACAGAGTTTGAGCATTTCGGATGTCAATACCTTCACAGGAACACTGGAGTTTGAGTTTGTCATGTAAAGGCAGCTGAATAACTTCACAGAGTTTGGTCAAATTTGTTCTGCAAAAATATCTTGGTACTGCTCTCAGCGCACCCCAGGTTACCCTTAGATGTCAACTTGTCATGTTCAAAGGAAGCACTTTGGAAGGGCACTTGCATTTGGATCCATCCCAAAGTAACAAATGCACTTTGGAATTCTGAGGCCTGTGGTGCAAAAGCACATCTCTGGAGATCCATACTCAGAGTAGAAAAATCACTACTAAGTTACAAAAAATTATACTTGTAGGACCAAATGTGTCTGTCAAGTGCTGTGCAAGTGTATGGGCATTATGCTTTGCAGCTCTCCCTATGGTGACTGCTGCCTGCTGAGAACCCTGAACCTGCTCTGCACGGGGCTGTCTGATACTCGTCAGACTTACTAATGAGTGCTGAGCTGCTTCCGAGCCAGACCCCAGATTTGTGAGGTGACATATACACAGGGAATGTCTTGCTAATAAATCCATTTGAACCCATGCTGGCCCACGTCAGACAGCAGTTGTACATTCTCGGTAGCAATGATTCAGTTTATCTTCAGTTCAGACATATCGCCCACAGAAAAGTGAGGATGCAGCATATGGAAAAACCTATTAGTAATACTTTAAAAGCTTTTCTCCTGGATTTCTTAAGCATTTCTTTCTGCCATGCTTCTTGCAAGAGATTGAGTTTATCTTTTTTCAAACTGTGTGAAGAATTTTTCTCATCTGTACTCTGCAGGTTAGTATAGCTCTTAAAAAACTGGCTAAAAATGTTTTTTACAATAACAGCAGAAATGAAATGGTATCCTACAAATATCTGTGTTTTTCTGCACTGGAGTGAATGAAACAAGAACATCTATTCTCCATTCATTTTCTGAGACCAAATAAAAGCCCAAAAGCCATAAATTATCTGGTCCTGAACAAATTGCTTACCTTTATTCTTCACTTATCTCTTTTATATGGAATCTAAAAGGCATCTTCTGCTGCTGTCATGCCAAAATGACAATGAGTTTCTTTGCTTCCTTTTATCTTTTGCTAAGCTCTGTCTGATCTAATGTGGCAATTTTCATATATTTGTGGAAGTTTTATAAATTATATGAAAGTGTATATATAGTTTAGATACACTGTCAGTGTGTATTAGGTGTTCCTTATGATCAGAAATTAAATGAGAAAGGTTTGGAGAAGCCGGCTCTGGGATTCAGGGCTGAGATTTTACGGACCTTCCTGGAATCCTTTATTGCAAGGAAAAGCCCAAATTGCAATCAAGCACATATACTTATTTGAAACTGAATAGCAGCTATGTCTGTCTTAAGAACTGAATTATCCTGCTTCCAATCTTTCATTAGCATTTGTCACTAATTTGTGTGAATTAGGGTTCTAGTGGTAGTACCAGAAAACCAGGCTGTGTGCACTTTTACAGTGAGTGCTTCTTTTAGACCAGACAAGAAAAAAATCACTTCCTTACTACAGCAGTTAATTACTTCAATTAATTCATTCTACTGAGGAAATATAATACTAAAATAGTTGAATGCTTAGATTTTACATATGAAGTTTTTAGGTGGTGGAGTTGGAAGATTAAACAAGTTGTGCTGACCTTGGAGACAGGAAAAGGTTCAGTGTGGAGAGAGAAAGAAATTCTTTCACTCAGTTCTTACAAACTTTCAAGAGCTCCAGTATGTCAAATTCTGTAGCTGCCATCTGGCTCTGGAGTGTCTCTTTAACTATCCTCAGGTGTGAGCGGGTCCTGGAACATATTGAGTAGAATGCTCTGCTGGAGAGGAAACTAGGGAGCAAGATAATACAGCATGACTGAGAAAGCTGATTTCATATTAATTCTTTTTAAACTGTACAGCTGTAAACAAATTCTGTGTTTGAATTTTTCAGAACGTTAATAAAGCTCTTCTGACTCCTGGTCAGTATTCTTACCCTCCAGTTTTTTTCTGAGTGATGCATTTGTCTTATACTGTCAGCTTTCATCATAACAAATGATGCTGATCTCATATTTGCAAAGAAAATGTAAAAGGTGTATTCTTAGAAAATCATTAGCTAATAATAAACATAATTTTACTTCTTTATTAATCTGAGATTGGTACCTTTGCAAGGCTCTTGAGCTTGACTTCTCTTTTAGTAAATAGGTACATGTAGCATTTGTCTCCATCTGGCTTAGTTTTGAGCTGTGTTGGAACTTTGCCTAGGAAATCTTGAGTCTGGCAGTGTTCATGGTATTTCTGAGTTACCTTGATTTTGATACAGTCTAGTTTTAGTCCGGACTAATTTTGATGCAATCCATTCCAAAGGCAATACTAATAAAAAATAAATACTGAAAATGATCCCTTGCTTATCATTATCTATCAGAAAATTTACTAATGGACAGCAGGTGAAATCATCCATAAAATCTTCCTTTCAGTTGTGGCTAATCAAGAAAAAGACTGTTCAGAATTAATTTTTTACTCTTTCTGGAAAGCTACATATTTTGTAAACAAAGACGTATACATTTCTTATTTATATATCTATAGTACCATTCTGTGCAACTTTGGAAGCAGACCCTTATGAAATCTCTGTCTGGATCTCTGATTTAGGCAAGATAAGTATCTTTATTTCTGATAGATGTAGTGAGATAAATATTTTAAAGGGACCATAAGAGTTTTGTTCCCATGGTATATTTAAATAGAGACAGGAAATTGAATTTGTATGTGCAGCATAGATCCTATTCACTGTATAGGAAATTATGTGTGTCTGAGTTTGCAGGTATATTGGATCAGCCTGAGGACTGAGTTCATGCATCTCAGGTGTCACTAACCTCACAGAGGCATTGGAGTTTGTCACGTAAGTGCAGCTGAATAACTTCACAGAGTTTGGTGAAGTTTGTACTGCAAAAATATCTTAGTACTGAATTTCCTTTCGACAATATTGCTACTGTGTTCTCCAAGAAAAATTTTAACTCTTTTTCTTCATTTTGTTGTTCAAGTTAATCTTGTGGATTTTAATATATTCAATAAATATAATTATGATTAGCTAAAGGCAAAACCACTAGGGAATCGTGTGCTGTGATTCTTCAGTGGATAAATTAAATCTGTTGGGCCCAGAATTCTATACACACATTTCAAAGGCAAATACTGTCACTTATTCTTCAGAAACAGATTAAATAGGGATATACAACAAGTCTGAAATGTCCATAGGGATGCTATTTTGACAACTGCCAGTACCAAAAACTATACTTTTAATCAATATTAAAAGGAATCCATGGGTGTCTTTCTTAGCACAGAACAGTCTTAGAAGTCTAGCATTGCCTGAGGATGTAAAAAATATAAATAAATCCTTACTGAATATTTGTATCCTAATGTAAGCTTAGATGCTATCCAAAATCATAGTTTCTTTGAAAGTGAGAAACTAAGTTTGCCTATCAATTCCTTCAATCATGTAATATATTAAAGGAAGTGAGGAATTACTGACAGAAATTAGCTTTATTTCCTGCATAACATTGTCAGTCATAGCATTTCATTTATAATAAATAAGAAATAAATAAATAATTCCATTTCTAAACTTTCTTTTTGCTTTTAAAATTTTGATTTCAGCAGGTTTTGGACTTTGTTCCAAATGCAGCCTCAAGACTGCCATAGAAATGAATTACCAACAAAAAAAATAAATTGAAAGTGACATGAATATGAGGTGCTGTCTTAGATTCAAAAGTCTCGCCTCCTTTTGGTCTGGCAGCATCAAACCAGTATCACTTTGTGCTGCTGTGCTTATGCAGCCATGAGCATCTTTCACAATGTGTAAGAGAAATGACACCACCATATGTCCTAATTGTGAGAACAATTCACTGCCTTCCTGTGGGTTATCATTATTTCTTCATAATGGTGCTGCCAGGGTGTAATCATCGTGCTCATCCACTACTTCTCATGCAAAATTCGGAATGGCAGATCAGAATTCTCCATTTCTCTCTTCCTTCTCTAGTTCTTCAACACTGCACTTTTAAGCAAGAACTATGAAACTTTTGGTCTAACTGTAAAATGATTTGCCTTTGCACAGTAAACATAAGTAATTTGAGCCATTTGCATCAACAATTCTTGTTTTGAGGTGTTAACCTGCATCACTGATTCCTGTAGCTTTCTCCCAGTTTCTTGTTCTCCCAAGATTTTTTATGGACTCCTAACTCATTTCGTCGGTGACATTGTATTAAAATGATGGACACAGCTTTCTTTTAATTCGTTGTAACTTGAATTAAGTGTGGTGCTTGGAAAGCAAGACCCTTTCCTTGTTTCCTTCTTTCCTTTGTGTCTGTAGTAGTTCAATTATTATATTGACTAAAGATGTATCAAAATTAATTTTAAAGGTATTCTAATAATTATTTTCTTTAATTTGCAAAATATTCAAATATTTGAAAAGCTGAGGATTTCTTATTCTAAATGTTGTGTTTATCTAGTTTTATTGTAAAGCAGGTTTTAGTGTTAAAATTTGAGCCATTTTAAATTACAGTTTTGTCTTCTTGTGTCACTTGCTTAAGAAAGCAATATATTCCAGTATAATCAGTCAGAATACTGAAATCGAAGACTGTCAAGAAAACAAAGCAAATTCCTTCTTTAAAATTGTCCTATAGATGTTTAGAAGGATGGGGGGACATGAATTTTCTTCAGAGGAACTGAGAAGAGCAACAGGAAACCCTCCTGTGCCAGTAATTTACAACAGTTCTTCTGAGTAAAGCAAGTTTTTGGTTTCTTTGTTTGTTTGGGGGTTATTTCAAGGGGGAGAGTGTTTTGGGGACTGCAACCATTTTTTAGGATATTCAGTGCTGCAAGACTGTATACAGTTGCTGCCTACTGTGGCCAGGTGTTTGTAGTAATGGGAGAATGAAAGCTGAGTTATAGATGTGTATGTTTTCGTTGATACTTTTCAGGCTAGTTGATAAATGAAATAAAAATGTATTTAATATTAAAATATATTTTTAGTACTTTAAGTTCTTGGCAGCCCCACAGCTGTTAGGCTGCTGAAAAACAGAACATCCAGATTAAAAATTTTGTATTTAAAACTGCCAGTGTTTGAACTTTACTGTATATTTTTGATGACTTGGGAGGTTTGCTTACTAATTTGGAACTTTGCCTAATGTTTTTGTTAAAATAGAACTTTCTATCTTATAATTAATCTCCTTGTTCTGTATGTTCATACAATAAAAGTGCAGAACAAATGAGTACTCAAAATTCTAGATGTATAATGAATAGTTAGGATTTAAACATAACTATTTTCCTGACAAGGACATGGTACTGCTATAAGCAATTGGCTGTCTTACGTTATTCTTCTGCCAGGTTTCTTCTTTTTTTTTATAGATTATACAGTAAGAAACTGCATATAGTCAGGACTTTCACAATACCAGCAAAGGAAGTAGTTCATTTCCAAAAACAAGTGAATCTACTTTATTCATTGTTTATTTAAAATTTAAATTTGCTGGTCTTATCTCTACTTGCATGCAGTGGGAATAAATGAGTTTTCCTTATCGATTTATGAATAGAATATCCAGGGGAAAAAAACTAACACAGTCCATTGGCTCATGCAGAGTACCATCTTACTTTTCTTAATGAACCCAACCAGTGATTTTAGACAACACTGCAGAACTGTGTAAAGCCTAATGCAGAGGTAACAGGCTAGGTTTCAGGTTTGGGAGAGCCTGTACTTCTCAGAAAGGGAGAGGACTGTTTGACTTGGTTACTCATGTTCTTCCGCTTACATGAGCTTCTATTCTACACACTTGGCTTGCCATTTCATTTGATGCTGTCTACATTCTATAATGCTGGAAAGGGTTCAGTATAAAGTATACATAACAGTATAAGTGTACATATTTCTTAGTCTGGGCCTAGACTAAGAAATTATTGCAGTACTGTGGGATGTCCTGAGGTTGGATGACTTTCACAGTACATCTAGATAGATGCATATGCACATTCCAATTCAGAATGTTATTGATGAAAACCGATGATGAGGGGTTGACATGTCCACCTGTGCCTTATATTTTTTCATTCAAAACTTTCTGAATCTGCACAATTACTGTCTCATAAAATTTGATCCAATAATAAGATGTGATTTTTTGGTGTGCCTCTCCTTATCTATCTGACTGTGCAGTATGCCATTGAAAACTTGATGCCATATTAAATGTTGGGCCGTGTTTCAGACAAATGAATTCCATCTTCTCTAAATACATTTGTGCAAATTGTATTTTCTTATGTGAATCTCAGTGTCAAAGACTCATATTTTTACTTCAAAGCCTCATAATTTAAGATGCTGTACATTTTGATGTTATTTAATTGCACTTTGGCCCGATAGTATCACTAATTGTAATAAAGGGCTGTGACACCACTTTGTCAGGTGTCTGATTTTGAAAAAAAAAGGCCTTGAATACAGAGGTCATGTTACATCATCTTGTGCAGGTCAAAGCACTGCTAGGTATTGAATAGTCATGTATTTTCAAGAAAATTTAGGCAAATGTAAAGAATAACATTTTGTAGATTCTAACGTTAGTTCCCAGCAAAAAGCTGGGATTTGCCAAACCAGCTGCTCTGTCAAATGTCTTTGAAGATGAGTTTTTTTCTCAAACTAAATGTGATAAAAAAAATCTGCCTGAAAGAAAACATCTTCACAAGTTGGAGTATTAATATCATGGAGCCACACAGCTATTTCTGACAAAATAGCTTTTGTAATTGGAAGCTATTTGTCTTGTCTAAATCAGGTCCTTAGTAACTTCCTCAGTTGAGTGGGATTATATGTGGCTGAAGACTTCTTTGTTATGCCAATTTTAGCATTCCTTAACCTAATATACTGGAAGGCAGCTTGATGGGAGTATGAGGGAAACTGTCACTGCTTCAGAATTTGCCCTTGAAATCTATCCTAGCTGAAATTTACTGTGTTGCATAGAAAGCACAACAAGCTCAAAGTGTAGAATTGTTTCTACCTAAATTACCGCTAGGCTATCTTTTATTTATACCTAGGATACATTTCATTGTTGGTAGCATAAGTGATACTCCTCTTGATTTTACTCACTGTCCATTTAACTCCTTTGCTGATATACTAAACTATGAGATTTGCTATGGAAGATAATAAGATAATTGTGAGATTATAGTGTGAGATTCTAAGGAGAGACAGTCTGCATATTAGAGCTGAGGAAACACAGATAAACCTAATTTATTGTTCTAGTTTTGGTTTAACAGCTCTAGTGGTACTCTGTTCTGTGGACATTGTGTACTGGGAAGTGAACAGAGATAATTTGCTGAAGGCTCTTGGAAAACCAGAAGGCTATGACATCTTGCTTGGGCCAGATTTGACTTGCAGGTGCAAGATTTGGAGAGCTTTCCTATACTCACAGTTGTCCAGTACTTTCAAAAACTAATTCAGAGATGGATGAAAATAGTGAAAATTTCTGTAGTCTTTCAGAAAGAAATTTCTGTTTCCTGTAGCACTATAATTTGATAGTTGTAAAAAGAGTGTCCACAAAAAAAAAAAAAAGGAAAATAAAAAGTCATTTTGGGCTGTGGGGGCAACTTGTGGCAGTATCTGAAGATAATAAAATACATCTGATCCCAGAAGTGGCTGTAGCAGAGAGGAAGGTCAAAAGGGAAAAAAGTACAAATAATCTGTACAAACTGAAAAAGTTCCATGTGTGATAAAATTGTCAAATATTATCAGGATAAATAAGGCTATTTAACATGTGGAACAGAGGGATGCTTTACTTGACAATGAATGTCCTTCTGAATGGATACCTAGCACTGACTTAAGTAGTGAGGTAATGTGTTAAAGTTTATCACAAAGAAAAACTTAGCTGAAATTCCAGACGGAAGATCAGAATGTGAACCCATTCACTTTTGCTGATGTTTTGGGTTTTCAGATCAATTTTATTTTAGCAGAGCATCACAGCTTCACTTGGGCTGCTATTGCTGATGTGCAAATTCCTTTTCAAAACCCTTCTATTATTACCAGAAGCTTTTCTTGTATCTTCTCTACTTGACTTTGAGTATATTTTCTGATGTAAAAAGTAGGGAATTAGAACTGGGTAAATTAATTTGGTTTAAAAACCAGATTATGGACTTCAGTCAAACAGAATTCCAATGTGTATTTTCCTTCTTTGAGGAACCATTACAAAATAATCCAATATTCCTACACCATAATATCATGAGGCTTATTACTGCGTATTGCTTTTCACCACTAGATATGCAGTTATTCGCATCTCAAAGACAATGAACAGGGCAGACAGAAGAAATAGCTTTCCAGTTAACACACAAAAGACTGGAGCTTGTGTTCTACATTACATTCAGGTATTCTTGGTTTATAATCTAATTTGAAGACCACAGAGGTATACCACAGAGTTACAGCATTCTTGTATTTTTCCTACTTTTCAAAGGTGAAGCTAGCTGTGGTTTTGATTAATGCTTTTCTCAAAGTCTCAGCTCTTTGTTTTGTTTTGGGTTTTTTTGGTTTTTTTTCTCAAGCACCAAACCAGGAAAATTGTCTTGTTGAATATTATTTCATTCCCTTATTTGTTTTTTTTTTTTTTTTAATTAAGATCTTTTTCTCTAAAAATACATTTTCATGTCTGTTTTCTGTGTTTAAGTTCAGACTATGGATACAGTATTTTGTCTCCTGTGTATGACAAGGTTGTTTATTTTTGAGTGTTATGATCTTCTATATATTTCACATGTGGTTTTTCATTCTGATTTATCAAAAATACAGAGATTCAACTGAGACCTTTAAAACAAGTTTTATCAACCCTAGATTGCTGAATTGAATTTATTTGACAGTACAAACCCACTCCCATGCTGTGTTTGCTACACTCTCACAGAATTTCTGGTACCTATTAAATTTTCTACAAAATATAGAGGTTTTTTTGGTTTTTGGTTTTTGTTTTTTTTTTTTTTACCAGGTCATTTATGTAAATGTCTGTTCGAACATTTTTTCTTGTTGTAGAACAGTAAAAAAAAAAAAGGGAAAAGTTGTCTTTAACCATGAAGACACAGCTCTTCCATCTGTGTATTTGCAACCTCCTTTGTTCTGCTGCACTTCGGAACTGCTAAAGCACAGTTTAAAAATAATTATTTAAACCATTATGGTTATAATTTAACTGGTTAGCTAGACATGTATGGACTGTTTGACCTTGCCATAATGCTTTGTTTACATCTAAGGTAAACACATGCGAATTTACGTGGTTTTCCTCTTGATTTCTTAGCTAAACTAAAAAATGTAGCAAAGATGTCAGCCTTTCTCAAGATTTCAGCACAGCAAACCACACCAAAACCCAGTATAGAGAAGTTGGGTGTTTTTAATAATTTGCCAATTAAGAGCCATAAGCCTTTCCTAGAAGATCAAAATTAAAGAGATTTTACACTCTACATTTGGGTTTGAAAGAGGAAATAGTACGTTAACTTTTTTTCTTCCTGTAAACTCTGAATAGAAATCTCTACTATTTAGTGATTTACACAATTGCACTAGAATTTCTACCTATCTTCCTTCTAATTTTCCAGCATTTTGTCTTTTGTTTTTTAAGAGATAACATGTAAATCAGAATAGAAAGACATGAATTTCAGTCATGTTCAGTCAAAAAGATTTTTTTTTTACACTATTTGCACCTTTCTTTTTAATAACTAGTGTATGTCCAATTTGCATAAGAAATCATGATAAAAGATTTGTGAAAACTTGCATACATTTTTAGGAATAATGGAATAAAACTAAAAGGCTATATATGAAAACAATGTCAATATTTTTTAAATTTATAATGCACTTTCTAAGAAATTAATTTGGAGCATAGAAATGGACATAAATATCATGGAGTAACATATGTCAGGGACAGCTAAATACATAGCCTAATTTCTTTAACTTAAAGTAATAAAATACCTGAACTGAATTCTCGTTCATAAACAGTAAAGAAAAATTGACAGCAGGCATTTTTAGAATGACATCTGAAATTGTATTTTCTAAATAAGATTGTACTGTCATGATAATGATGTTAAGACATAAAAAAACCCTAAGGAAATATTTGTCCCGATCATGTAAAAGGAATGAGTTGCCAAAACACTGCCTTGTAATCAATTTCATTTCCAAATATTTTTATGAATTTTTCAGAGAACACTTTTTTAAGATGTTTTGTTATTTAGTGTGGTACATCTTACTGTAGTTGTAAAGGCTATCTGGAGCTGGTTTTCTGAAGTATGGATAAAATAGTTATGCTCAAATGACTGGTTCCAGATTCTGGCTATTATTATAGACTATTAGTACACTAGGATAGAAGAATTTGTCTTGTGATATTTTCTCTTACACTTGGTAACTTTATGGGATTTACTAAGGTCAGTTATGTAATCATTTTAGCAGCATGAAAAATTAAATTGGACAGACTTAGAAGCATATCAAACTCTCCGAAGATTGATGCCATTAGAAAAGCTGTACATGCTCAAAACGTGAAGCAAATAAAATCCTCTCCTGTGTTGCAGTTTAACCCCCCTCAGCTACTGGCCTATGGTCCCCCACATGGGATGGGGGGTAAGAATTGGAAGGATCAAAGCTAGAGAACTCATGGGTTGAGATAAAGGCAGTTTAATAGAGAAAGCAGAAGCTGTGCACACAAACAAAGCAAAACAAGAATCAATTCACTGCTTCCCATGTGTAGGCAGGTGCTCAGCCTCATCTCCAGGAGAGCAGGGCCCCATCACATGTTATAGTGTTACAGCCATCACACCAAGCATCCCCAACTTCCTTCTTCTCTCAGCTTTATATGCTGAGCATGACACCATATGGTTTGGAATGTCCCTTTGGTCATTTGAAGTCACCTATTCTGGCTGTGTCTCTTCCCAGCTTCTATTTTGGCTACGAATCCAAAACACACCACTGCTGGAATTGCTATAAAAATAAATTAAATCCCAGCCAAAACCAGTGTGTTACGTTTTTCGATAAGTGCACTTCATGAGATGCATTCCTTTCTTTCCTAATTTACTAATTTCTTTTTGTTAATTTGTAGTTTCTCATGTGTATATGGCTGTTTCTGCAACATACTGCATCATCTTCATGAAATGAGGTTCATGTATAATAAAAATTCCAATGCATCTTTGAAACAAGGTTACAATGCCATATTGATTCTCAAGCTGTTTGATGTTACATAGCAAAATGGTGTTTCTGTTTCCGTGAGGGGGCATAGAATGTAAGGTAGAATTAAGATCTAAAAAGATAATTTTTTAATCAGCATTCACTCACTTACAGCCCTTCAAAGCAGAATTTAATTTCCCAAATACTCTATATGAGGAAGCAGTGCAGCACAGATTTGTAATTTATTTCTACATTCCTAACTTATGAGGGGAGTATTCTTGGAAGAAAGGGGTTTCTTCTGTGCTCCCAAACACAATGAAGGACTGTCCTGCATCAGCTAGCTTTCTCCTTTTGGGTTATAACTCTAAAAACCATGCCAAATATCATCTGACTGTTTGCACACAGAAAAAGAAAATGGAGCGTTACATGTCTTTGTCTTCTTTCAGACCAGTAGACTCAGGTCTTTATTAGCAGTGTTCATCAATGTCAGCATTTTCAGTTTAATGAATTCTGCCTATTCCAGATAAGTGGTAATTTTATTCTAGTAGTAGTTTTTCAAATTCCCTTGATAAGAAATATCTGAAGTACTGCATTGTAGAAAAAAGTATATTTTCAATATTGTGAAAAAGTAGAATTCAATATTGGAATGATCTTAGGAATACAATCCTCAAAAGTGTAGTTTGGAGGGTCTTTAAGATAAAGGGGTGAAAATTAAGAAGTCTGAAAACTCAGTTGCTAATTTACATAGAATTCATAGATTGAGAAATTATATGGATTTACAAAGTCTGACTACGCATTCATTTTCTTGAATAAACTATTTATTAAGCTCTTTAACACATGATTCACTGAAAGGCTCACTTTTATTCCTTGACTACTTTTCACACAAAACCAATTTGGAAACTGTAAAATTTCACTGCGTAACATTTATGTTAACATCCAGTTCTAGCCTCTTCTTGCAGTTAAAAAAATTGTCACGCCACTTTAGAGTGCTGGAATCCTCTCATTTACAGAGACATATCCCATTGAGGAATATGTAAACTGCTATTTGGAAATCCCAAGTGGTAAAGCGTGAGCTGACATTAGCACAGACTATTAAGAATCATAACAGAAGTGTGGAGTTGTTTTTCTTACACCATATTGGTTTTCCTTCCTTTTCTCTAAATAGTTACCTGCAGATGTTGAGTTATGGTCACCACTATTGTCTACAAAGCAGAAAATGCATTTGAAATACAGGTGCTATCTGGTAATGGAATAGAGTAACGCAACTAGAAAAGCACAGGTGAATTAACCTACTTGAGTATTAAGGCAGAATTTTTTGTTGGAGGGAGAATAAAAGAGAAGAAATGGAGGAGAGCTGAAAAGGCTTTCCACCTGCCAAAGGAGAGAGGCTGTTCTCAAAGTGTGAATGAAAAAGTAGTTCTATTGGGCAGGACTGGTAACAGTGGAGATACAATGAACTGACAAGTGGAGTTGTGTTGTTAGAACTACAGTTAAGCCAGGCTTCTGGGTCTCTATTTGATCATAATGATTGTTATTTTCTGTAGGAGGACTGTGCTGCATTTTCTCTCTTTAATTGTGATGAGCTTTTGTTGGGGTTTGTTAGGAGCATTTTTAGTTCTGCTCCTAACATCTATCCTTTTTTCTTATGCCCAATTAGAAACAGTGAAACTATTTTTAGGTGAATCACGAGTTTAAATGGTCAGCAGAATATGTCTTCCATGAATACAACACTGGCAGTTTAGCTATGTATTTCAATAGATAATTCTACATAACTGATTCTTCTAAATGACTGTGGTCTTTGCTAGTCAGTACCTTTTCAAGCAGATTTTTTGAGAATAATTCTGAGAGCATCTTTGCCTGTTTTCATTTATATATTCTGGGTTTTGATAGCCTCTTTCTTGATAGCTAGTCTCGTGTCAGCAGTCTCTGCAGTTGAGATCTCAGATGAAGAACAACAGAGATCTGTCTCATGTTTATCTCTCTTAGAATTATAGTAACCTGGAGTAGAATTTTTAAATTAAGAACACAGATATTCCACAGAGTCATGGATAGCATATATGCTACTGAAAGCTCAGTAACCGCTGTGGCAGAATTGGAAAATACACGTTGAAAGACAGTGGTTTTTCAAGGATGTTGTAACACTAACTAATGGAAGAAGTTGTTTATAAAACGTTTGAGAAGTGAAAAAATATGTATTGGAGAGGCAAAAGAAGAAAGAATTGTTTTTCTTTTAACTAGTGCATATTCAGTGGAATTGTGATTTGTAGCATTGGAGGATCTTTAGTCATTAATCTGCTAAGGTTGTTGCTATTGGTCATTTCTGTTCATTGGACTCATCCTGCTTGAGAAAGCCCTGAAATGCAAGGAAACTTTGTGCTGACTGTAATCTAAGTCAAAGTCATACTCTGAAAATAAACCTAAATTAATGTGGTTGTGATATGGAAATACAGCATTGCCTCTGTAATGAATTGAGCATGAACCAGCGATAAATAATAAACATCACTGACATGTTTTCACTGCTAGAGATAGTGTGAAGCACCGTGCATCATGTGGAGTTGAGACACTACTGTCCTGGAGGCAGCAGCTTGTGCTGGGCACCCAGGCACCCTCTGCAGTGCAGATGGGGAGCAGTGGCTACAGAGGGATATAATTCATGAAATGGAGCACGCTGAGGGAAGAACCCACTAAGTCAGGCTGTAGAAAGGTTTGAGAAGTTAGACAAATCTCCAGTATGCTACCTTATGGAGGACTTATGTCCTTTGCTTACACAGGGACACATAGCTTTGTATATGCTCCAAAGCCACTAACTCTTCTGAGTTCCATTTCTCTCACAAGTCAGACATATTTTTTTTTTAATTCGTGTTTATTTTGATGTGAAGTGTAAAATCAGTACGAGATCATGGTGTTCCTACCTTTCCATTTACATTCTCTGTGAATTCCTTTTTTCTGGATTTGAGGTTTGTTTTTTTCTAAAAAGCAACTACCCAGATTCATCTAGTGTAGTCTCTCATTGTTTACATAAAAAGAGACCAAAGATCTTTTTGATCAAATGCATAACTATTAGGGTATCTGTGTTAGATGACGTTTATCCAAACATTATAATGCTGAACTCTCTGAACTTGGCAGCAACACAGCTTGACAATGTGCTTTGTACATGTAATGTCAGTAACTTGCACCTGTGATTGGAGCTTTGTTAGTTAAACTGTATTTACTTGTGATTCATTGAAAAAAGTCAAAGAAAAAATTGTGTGTCTTTTTAAGATATAAAAAGAAAGATAATTAAAGAAAATCATCTTGTTCTGTAAATTTGTGCCTAATCCAAGAAAACACCTTTCCCAAATTCCCTTTTTAGGCTTGACTTATTTGTTATAAATATTTGATGAAAGTATTATAATTCCCTACCAACCCTGAAAGGGCATAAGATCTTTTAATATGCCATAGGAATTTTGATAGTTTTCCTGATTTTATTAAGTATCCCTACATTCATTAGTGAAATAGAGATAGATTTTCTCTGTGATATGGTGAGCTGAAATGAAAAATTACAGTATATTTATACAAAGATGTCAGTAACACAGAATCATCACAGAATTGCTTGGATTGGAAGGGACTTTAAATATCATCTAGTTCTAACCCTCCTGCCATGGACAGTGGTGCTATGGACTATATCAGCTTGATCAAAGCCCCAACCAACCACATCCACAGCTCCACTGGATAGTTTGTTTCAGTGCCTCTGAACAAATATTTTCATCTAATCTAATCTAAGATGCTGGATGTACATACAGACTGGGGAATGAGGTGCTGAAAAGCAGTGCCATGGAAAGGGACCTGAGGGTCCTGGTCGATGGCAAATTGAATCTGAGTCAGCAGAGCCCTGGCAACCAGGAAGGACAACGGTGTGCTGGGGGACATCAGGCAAAGCCAGCGGGTTGAGGGAGGAGATTGTTCCGCTCTGCTTTGCACTGGTGTGGCATCATCTGGAATATTCTGGCAGTTTCGGGCATCACAATATAGGAAAGATATTAAGCCATTATAGTGTCCAAAGGAGGGCAACAAAGATGGTGAAGAGCCTTGAGGGGAAGCCATATGAGGGACGGCTGAGGTCACTTGGTCTGTTCAGCCTGGAGAAGAGGAGACTGAGGGGAGACCTCATTGCAGTTACAACTTCCTCATGAGGGGAAGAGGAGAGGAAGGCACTGATCTCTTCTGTGTGGTGACCAGTGACAGAACCTGAGGGTATGGCCTGAAGTTGTGTCAGGGGAAGTTTAGGTTGAGTATTAGAAAAGGATTCTTCTTCCAGAGGGTGGGGGGAGCTGGAACAGGTTCCCCAGGGAAGTGGTTCCAGCACCAAGCCTGACAGAGTTCAAAAAGCATTTGGACAATACTCTCAGGTACACTGTGTAACTCTTGGGGGTGGTCCTGTGCAGGGCCAAACATTGGACTTGATGATCTTTGTGGGTCCCTTCTAGCTCGGGATATTCTATGGTTCTGTGAGTCCATGATGTGAAAAGTTTCCCTCCCTCTCCCTCCTAAGCCCCCTTTCTTTCAATATTGAAAGGCTGCAACACTCCCTAAAGCATTCTTCTCTCCATGCTGAACAGGCCCAGTTCTCTCAGGCCGTTGTCCTGGGAGAGGTGCTCCAGCCCTCTTCATCTCTGGAGCCTCCTCTGAACCCTCAGTAGCAGATTGTCATTCTTGTGCTGTTGACCCCAGAGTTGAATGCAGCACTCCAGGTGGGGTCTCACAAGGCTGAGTAGAGGGGGGAGAATCATCTCTGTTGACCTGCTGGCCATGCTGCTTTTGATGCAGCCCATGATGTCATTGGTTTTCAGAGCTGCAAGCACACATTGCTACATTACGTCCAGTTTTTCATCCAAAAGATCCCAAGTCCTTATCCACAGGGCTTCTCTCATTGAGCTTTTTTTTCCAGACTGTCTAGGATTTTCCCACCCAAGTAGTGCACCTTTCACTTGGACTTGTGGAACATCATTAGGTTCCCACAGGCGCACTTTTCAAGCTTGTCCAGGGTCCCTCTGGGTAAAATCCTGTCCTATTGTGTTAACCGCACTGTTCAGCTTCACGTGATCTGCAAACTTGCAGAGGCTGCACTCGATCTCTCTGTGTAAGAACTAAAGAACACTAGTCCCAAGAAAGAACATTTTATGTATTAATTGTGTGGCATCATTGTATACTTGCTGATCCATATTTTTGAAAACTGGAAATATCTAAGATGGAAATTCTAGGGCAATGATACAAAATATATTTGTAAGAGAAGTAATTCGTACTTCCTTTCCCTTTCCTTTTTCCTTTCTTTTCCCTTTGCTAGGGAACAAAAAGCCTTTTTTAATCACTTTCTGTATCTTCAATCTGTATAGGCAGATTTTATTTTAAACATTTGAAATGCAGAAAATTTTTCATAGCTTATATTACTAAATTTGAAAAGATTAATATGATTGTGTTCTTTCGATATGGAAAGATACCCATCATAATATCACAGTCATAGAATACCTGGTCAAATCTTTCTCGGCAGAAGCACAGCCTAGACAAGATGGCCCAGTACCCTGTCCAGATGAATCTTAAATGACAACCATGAGGAATCCACCACTTCCCTGAGGAGATCATTCCAGTGACTGATGGTTCCCTTTGTGAAAAACTGTCCAGTTGGAACATACCCCTCACCTTTTCCATGTGACTCATTACGAAAGGGTAGTCTTCATCGTCTTTGTAGCCACCCTTTAAATACTGGAATATAGTGATAAGGTCCTCCCTTCTCAAGGCTGAACAAACCCAGTTTTCTCAGCTTCTCCTCATATGGCATCTTCCCAGTCATTGGTCATCTTTGTGGCCCTTCTCTGGACCCTCTGCAGCCTGTCCACATGTTTTTTTGTATAGTGGGACCAAAACTAAACACAGTATTCCAGAGTGGTCTGGCAAACCCTGAGCAGAGTGGGACTTGTTTCTCTCTGTTGATGATGCCCCATATCCTTGTTGATGCAGCCCCACATCCTGTTGGCTTTCTTCTCTAGAGCAGCACACTGCTCACTCACTTTGAGCATGTTGCCCACCAGAACGCCCAGGTCCCTTTCCACAGAGCTGCTTTTCAGTGCTGTTTGACTCAGATAAGTTGCAAAACAGAAGCAAAGCACTTAATTTTATGGAGCTTATGATGTTTCTACTGTTGTACAAAGTAAGATACTATAAAAAGACACATCAATCCATGACTTAAAAGATGAAGATTTTATGAGATAACTATTCACAAACTGCAGATCTGGAAAAAACCTGCATATAAATAGTGATTCAATATTTACAGATCCACATTTTACTCTGGAATTTAATATAGGAAATTTCTGACTCACCAAGAATATTGCTTTATGGTAACTTATGAAGAATAGTGAATTATACAGTTAAATCAAGGTCACCTGAAAGATGCTTAACATATTTAACACTAGTCATAAGATCCATGGTGGAATTCATTAAAGCATTTTTGAACTGCATCAAATATGTTCTCTTTACAATGCTCCCTTGAAGAATTATTTACAGGCTGATGAAAAAACTCAATATTTTCTAATTACAGTATTTTTCCATTTCTATTCTTAGTCTTTATGGTTATGCATATTAGATATACATAAATTCACCTAAGATTATTTAGGAAGCAAAAATATTTGAAAAATCAAACCTTCAAACTTTCATATTATTAAAATCATTGCCTTTTATGCACTCTGGGTGGACAAATTACTCTTGTATCTGTTTTGTTTTTGTACTCTGTGATAATGTAAATGATAGTTCATTATATAAAGAGCAATGCAAGATAAAGTATTGTAAATTACCTATATAGTACAATGTTGATATACTAGTATTGTGATGCACTGATGCCAAGGAATTTAACTATCTGCAGATTATAAACTGTGTCAGAGGACTTCTCAGACAGATTTTGAATACCAATTCTTGTTTCTCGATTTAAATGTTTTCATTCATTTTGATTTTTATTCAGTATCTGTGTATGTATGCAAATTTTAAATAATACCAAATCAGAAAGACCCAAAAAACCCCACACCTAGACATTTCAATTCTTACAGGGATGCTTCAAAGATGAGGATTTTCTTTAGCTGCAGTCAAGTTCTTTATGACTTCCTTGAATTTCTGGCTCTGTGACCTGTGGCAAGTGAATAGCAGTCCTTTTTGAAAAAAAAAAAAAATGGAAAAGCTATTTCAGAGTATAGTGGACGAGGAATGAAAAATCTGAATTTTAATTCTGTCAAGTTAAGGCAAGAATAGGACCCAGGCCTCCCACATAGTCTGAATGTTGTAACCAATAGGCTATTATGCAAATACCCAACGGCACTGAGATATAAAGTGACTGTGATTACTGTACATTGTGCTGAGCTCAGTGCTATCAGTGTGTGGGAGGCATGTTCAAAGTAGACAAATTGGGTCCAACTGTGTTGTTTAGTTTGTAAAGCCCCCAAAACCTTAGCTGTTCAGATGCTGTCTTCAGTGAAGGTGTCTGAACTTTTGTGAGTGTACTCTAATGCACCTTTTGGTGTCAGGGGAAGAGATGATGAAAAACTAAGCACTGTACAAACTCACAGGCATTATAGTCAGGGATTTTTTGAATGTCTTAAATTCAGTTTCCTGAATTTAATCACTGCCCTAGTGCTGCTGGGGTTCCTCAATTAAGTCTTGATAAATGCATGTAACTTATGTTGGTTACATCAGTTTAACCAATTCCATTTAAAATAGCAGCAAAGGTGAGAAAAATAAGACTAACTTGGATTTCCTGCAGTGGATACACTTGCATGAGCTGCCAAGTGAACTACTGCTCTAATTACCTTGTTTTCAGTGCTTTTTTACTTAGACTAAGAAATTAGCCTAACTAATTAGGCTAGTGAGCATTAGCTTTTAAGAACAAGATTTTTTTCCCCTTCTTTTTTCTGCTCCCAGATAGGTCCTGGGAGCCTGAAAAAGCAGAGCTACATAAAGGATATTATATTTGTGTGATGTTTAACTGGTAAGACTTAGAATTGCCAAACATAATATGCATAGAATTACCAATTTGGGATAATTAGTTTGTTATTTTCATTGATAAACTGAAACAGCCTGTAATTATAGAAGAGAAATTTTCAGAACCCTGTTGTATATTTTGTTGATTTGTTTTCAATGGCATGCTGAGCTTTCCATGAATAGCTAATAACTCTTGGTGATGATCCTGTGCAGGGCTAAGGGTTGGACGAAGTCATCCACGTGGATCCCTTCCAAATCAGCATCTTCTGTGTTTCTGTAGTACACTTTACACAACTTCCACTAGATCAAAATAGGATTACTTCAACATTTCCCAAGCAAGATAAGAGGTAGAAAAGGATGCAATTGGAAATGCCTGAACGGGGTGTGTAAATTATTTCTTAATATAACTTTTGGGAAAAGGAAGTTAAAAGGATCTAAAAATTAGTGTTTTCTTGGGAAGGGAGTGCAAGGAAAAAATAAGTAAATTTTCTTCAATAGTTACAAGCCTGTCAGCTTGGCAAATGAGTCTCCATGATGGATGTTAACACGTAGTCGTTAAAAAAAAAATGAAGTGTTTGTATTCTGCATCTCCCAGACCTATTATTTATGGAAATAATTTTGAGAACATAACTTCCAAAAAGTTATATGAGTTTACCCAAATTGCCTGGGCAGCTCTGAAAAAATTTTAGTCCTGCAAGTTATATAGTACTTCCTTTTGGTTTGGTAATAGAGGAAATAGTGCTTTGCATGGTTTAAGAAAACAAGTTACCAGCTTTTAGTGCTTGGGACTTCATATGAACTGGAAGGCATTCTAATAATTGCAAAAAAAAAAAAAAAAAAAAGCCACACAAAAAATTTTCACAAGCAGATGAAAATTCTGTGCACATGTATATCTCTATATAATAGATTTGTGCAGAAATTTGATTTTGTCTCAAATGGTCTAGAAGCAGATGAGTCATAAGCATCTGCAAGGCATTGTTTAAAAGCATATTGAAGTGTGTCTTCCAGGCTGATTTGATTGGTTCCTTGGGCAAAGGCATTATAAAACCCACTACATTATTAATATGCTAAAAAAAAAAAAATAAAAAAAGACTGAACCAAATTTAACTTCTATCAATTTTATGTTTTGAGGCTTTTAAATCTTCCTTAGGGAAAGAAGTGCAAGTTGCTATTTAAGAATACTTTTGTTCAATTTTAGTAATGTTGTTCTGGAAAAGCAGGTATCAGTACATACTCTATATCCATATTGGTTCTGACATAGATAAATGTCTTCCGTAACAGTTAAGCACAGCAAACAACATACTGAAGTATAGACTGACAGTGGAAATGTAAATAAATCAATCAAGTGTGAATACAGAGTTATGCATAATATAAGGTGCTATTATAGATTACTCTGAAAACTCATCCCTTTCCTGTGATTAGTTACAAGCTGTAGGAATTAATCTTTTTCAATGGAAAAAAGAGAAGTTAATATTGCCAACTTAGGTTCTGTAGTAACAGTATATTCAGGCCTGTAATAATGCTTCCTTG
The DNA here is from genome assembly GCA_013399895.1 of Serilophus lunatus. Taxonomy (NCBI): domain Eukaryota; kingdom Metazoa; phylum Chordata; class Aves; order Passeriformes; family Eurylaimidae; genus Serilophus; species Serilophus lunatus. Next base: position 79,024 of record VXBA01002147.1, on the reverse strand, counting down.
ATCCTAGTTTATAACAGTCCACAGCATGCTGCACTTTTATTCATTCCCACAGCAAGTTGAAGCTAGGCTATACACTTCTCTGTTAAACAAATACACCAGCTTTCATTTAATAATGGCTCTAAATGACTGCTAAGTAGTACTACTGTAATGCTATTAATATACTGCTAATTAGTATTATGTTTTGACAGAACAAAATAAAGAAATCTTAAGACTGTGAAATGAGGTAAATTTAACAAATTATTATATTGAGAACAAAGTAAAAATAGATTATTCTGACCATAACGTAACTTTAATATGCCTTCATATGAAGTTTTGACACAGTGTTTCAGTGCCTAGAATGTCTGGGCAGACAGGTCTTCTTTTATCTTCCTGCAAGAGCAAGGGAGCTCTATTGATTTAAATGCTTAAAATTTGTGAATTGTTCAGTCAATACTGGATGAAACCATTGTTGAAAAATGGTCATGTCATCAGGTATAAGAGCTTGGGAGATTTTTTTCATTTTTCTTAGGTAGTGTTGATGTTCCATGCACGATTATAGAGATCTGATTCACAGATAATTTGGGATGAATATTGATTTGTCTGTCTTTTGGTGGGGGGCAATAAACTTCTTCCCAGAGCCTTCATTGTGCTGCCTAAAGCATTTGTGAATTTACACTGGGAGGTGATTTGAAGTGCTGACTAGATTAAAATAGAATTTGTTTCTTAGGTTCTATTTAAGATGAATTAAGTATTTAATTCAGATTAAAATGATGGAAAATTAATATTGGTAGGAACAGACATACATGAGGATCACTGAAACTGGCACTACCTCTGAGAAATGCTTGCAAATGGATGGAAAGAAATGGATACTTTCATGAAGTGTAGTAATTTCTTGAGTTGGGTTTTGGTTTGGAAATGTTTTTCAGTGATGCTTGAATTCTAAGAACTCATCTAATTGCTATTTTCTATATTTGTGATCATAAATTAATTTTAAAATTAAATTATTTAAAAGAGTTTCTTACCATTTGCATATATTTTTTCTCATTTTTGAAAGACCACTATGTTTGTGCAGGATTTACATGCTAACTGGGATGTAAATGTACTGTCAGATTTTCTGTTTTAAAACTGTGTCTTATTTTGTAAATGAAAAGCAGTGCCTCATTTTTAGGAAGGCCTCCCTTTCTTTTTTTTTTTTTTTTTTTAAATGACTTGAAACTATTCCAAATGATTCTACTCTGCCACTCTTGAAACTGACATCTCCATTCTCTTCTGACCTCTTACAGATTTATTTCTATATGTGTTTTGGAAAAGCTTCAAAAAGTAATGACTTCAGTTTTCAGAGTAGGTTTTTGGACCCAGTGATGTAATATAAATACATAGGATGAAACAGATATATTGGAGCTTGAGAACTGTAGTGAGTGAAATGAGTTTATGCAACCAACAGACTAAAGATAGAAATACACATTTACCAGTGTGAGATAGTTATTATTTTACAAAATAGCCATGGCTAACCTCTCAGTCCTTTGCATTGAGGGAAGCTTGGTAAGGGCATTTCAAAATTTGCAGACTTAAAATTCATAAGTGCTGGACATTGAAGTCCACAGTGTCAGTACCTAGGTTAGTTTTGTGTCTTCTAATTTTTCCTCTGTTTTCTGACTCTCCCTCCTGCACATTAGAAGAGTTAATAGTCTTAAGAGTTTTCCATATGCTTTGTGCAAATCTCTTGCACTCAGTTTTCTAAGTAATTATTATAACTCTACTAAACTGAAAATGAGAATTCACGTTATGCTAAATATTGTCTTAGTGCAAGCCTCACTGTAGCAGACTCTGCTACTTCTCCTATGCTTCATTATAAGGCTGTGGCTTCAATTTCATTAACTTTGAGACCTGATGGGAAATTAATTGTCTGAAAGATGTTTTAAGCTTTTCCCTGGGTGGACAAGGCAATGTGATCTTTAGAAATGGCATGAGTGAAGTGGTTGAGGAAAGAAAGGAGGAGGAAAACAGGCCTGACATTGTAGCAGCAGTCTCTTCTTATACTAGTTAAATATAACATATGCATCTGAGGAAAAACAAACATTTCCAATCTCCGTTTAGCTTGAGATCTTTTTTTCTCTTTTTTAAAAAAAAAAAATAAATTCTGACCTATTTATAGATATCTACAATCCAAAAATTTGACTGCCTCTTTCAGCTGTAACTAAATATAATAAAAAAATGCTACTTTTTCCTATCAAAATTACTTTTCTTACATTGGAAATCTCTTATTAATTGTGTGATTTTTACATATATCTGTATTTTAATCTGAGAATAGATTAAAATACAATTGTAGTTATGTGATAAAAAAACAACTGTGCATGTAAAGAGAGGAAGACATTTTAAGGGAGAAAGATTATATATGTAATATAGCAAGACACTAGTGTTTTTGGTAATACTTCCTTCCATCAAATTTTGGACCTGTCTCTTTTTATTAATAAAAGGTTACAGACTTTATTTAATCTTGCATCTCTCATTCGACTGAGTTGTTCTGTTGATGAGAAAAGATCTGCTCAGTAAGCAAGAGCTGATAATAGAGATGATAGAGTTTGTAGTAACCTACATAAAACCCCTGCAGTCTTCCAGAGAAAGTTTTAGGCTAGATACTATGTCTGCCATATCTGTGGTCAGAGATAAGAAAAATATTTTATGACTCAACACATAAGTGATTGTAGGTTATTTGGCCTTGTGATTTAGTCTGAAACCAGCTCACTTCATGACTAGAAAAGTATTTCCTGAAATAAATAAATATGCCTCTTTTCAGACACACAGGAAATAGAAGATTTCCCTACAGGTAAGGAACTTAAGAAATGTGCCAACCTAATCATCATGAGAGATTAAGCCCAGGGATCTGCCAGAACTATGCTGCTTTTTGGAAGTTCTGGGACTGATTCAGGGCTTTGAGTTCCCTCTTCCTTGATGATTCTAGATCCAGAAGTTCAGTTTTATGTAGAGTTTTTTAGTTCTTTTCCCCTTTACAGGCATTTGAAGGTCTCATCAAGTCACAGCATCAAATCTCCCAGGGTGTTGATAGTAAGCCTAATATGCTGTAGACACAATATATTTTATTTAGGATAGTGAAAAAGAAGTACATGAAAATTGTAAAAGGAACCAATCCTTTCTGTGAAGGGTGCTGTTGCAAGCAGAAAAGACCCAGACAACCTGCACCTCTTCAGTAGCAAATGGGAACTATAGTTATTGGTGGCCAGCTGTGCAAGCTCATTGGAAAGTAGAATACATGATCCTATCAAATGATCCTGTGCAAACACCAGCATCAGGTTGGATGGGGTTGAATCAACCTGGTCTAGTGGAAGATGTCCCTGCCCATGGCACGGGTATGGAACTAAATTATCTTTAAGGTCCCTTCCAACCCAAGACATTTTATGATTCTGTGAAACCTATGAAATTTTGTGAATTCCTGCATATCATCTGGGTCATGACTAATCCCTACATCTAGGTATATCACTCCCCTAAGTTCTTACTTGATAATTGTCTGCTTTTGCTTATCAGAAGGGGCAAGGCCTTCTGCTGGTGAGGAGACAATTAGAGACAAAGACCCTTTCCTGCATAGCTTAAGAGCTCACACTGCTGCTTTAGATACCAAAAAAATTATGTGCATGTTAATTTTAGTGCTAACATTTGAACTGAGACACCGTGGTATTTATAATGGGGATGCTGCTGTGGAAATCTACGTAGTCTGGAAAGCCAGGGCATATATCTACTATGAAAAAAGTGATGTGTAATATCTTATTATCTTCTGCTTTTCACTATTGCAATGGTCAAATGGTATTCCAATATTTATGGAATTTGGAAAGGAGCAAAAATAGTTTTGGATAGCTCTTTTAAATCTGGAAGAAGCATGGCATGTTTCCACCCTTTTATCATTAATGAGACAGCAGGACTCAGCATCTTTCCTGTTATCCTCAATACTTTAGAGACTTGAGTATTCATTAGGGATTTTCACATTACTATTTTTGTAAACAATGCATTTATGCAGCTTTTCTCATGCAAAGAATAATTTTCAAGCCAAGAATAGTGAGGTACAGTTGAGAAAAATGACTCACTTAAACAACTTGGTCACAATCTCTCTATACAAACATAACCAATAAACAGAACACATGATCAATACACAGAACAATACATTTTAACTTAGAAAATCAAAGTGAACATAAGAATAGCCTTTTATATCCTCTTAAAACTCAAAATTAATTTCTTCCTTTTATTAAAGACTGATTCATAAACTTTACAACCCTGGAGGATGTGCAGTGGTTAATGACTTCCTCACCCTTGTGCCCCTTTTTCATTTTATTTAGTTTCATTAATACAGACAGATAAAAAGGCCAAGTCATTTCTTTTGTATTTTTTTCTGGTCGTTCAGAAGTTTTGCTTTTTGCTGGTACTTTTTTTTTCTCAGCTGTTGAAACTGACACACTTCTTATGCTGTCAAAGTAAATAGTATTTAACAGAATTGGAGAGATCTTAATATCTAAATGTAGTATCTAGTACTGGCAATCAGATTTAATAATTTCTTTTTGAAGCCTATTACAAAGTATTCCTTCAAATAAAAAGAGAATATTCGAAATAATTTCCCTTATGAAAAGCCTATACAACTCTTTTACATGTGAAAAACATTTTATAAATGCAATTTTTATTTTCAACATAGCCCTGAAAATATGTATGTGTGTATATATGTATATACTCACTATATATATAAAATGCATACATTTTTAGCAAGTATATAACTCCTTCTACTCAAAATACTAAAAGATTAGATTGGTCAGAATAATGGCTGCAGCTGTGGTGTGCCTTCACAGAGCTGAAGCCAAGAGATAAAGCTGCTTCTTCTTTCAAAGAATATAGACTAGGAAAAAAACAGTACTTTAAAATACAATTGATATAGACTTTGAACTTCTCCCATCAAGGGAGGATTCTCTGCTTAGCTCATTAGACTCTCAGGCTATATAAAAGCAAGTAATATTCTTCTTTCTCAACATTAATGAATATGAAGTTACATGTATTTTTTTTCTAAAGATTGTAGACTCCTCATAATTATTTTATCCATTTACTTACATGAAGAGACTTAAAATTCTAAAGATAGAATTAAAAATCTTTATTTTATTTAAATTAAACCTATTACAACTGGTTTCCCTTTAAAATTTAACGTACTTAGCAATCATTTTTTCTCTGTAATTTAGGAAAATAGTACCTAACCTTTAGATGCTAATTCGTTTTCATAGGATGTTTATAATTTCTGATGAGAAAATGAACTTTAGAGAATTGTCATCTGGGTTTGTATACTATATCCAATTAATTCATTGTATAAATTTCACAGACACCAGAGAAGTGCTGAAAAGTTTTTCAGCACTGGATCAATTGAATCAATTGCATGCCTAAACTGAGCATGTGAAGTTTCACAGAGCAGACAATGGAATGACTTGTCTTTTCTAAGTTTGATGCATAGTTAAGTATAATGTTGTATTGGAAAGATGATGTGCTATTTAGCATCTCATCAGGTATCCAAGTAAGAGTCGGATCTCAGTTTGCTAAAAAGACAATGGAGAATGACATTTATAGGTGATTCATAACTTCATAAAGTTTATATCTAAGATAAAATTGAATGAATCACACTTCTAAAATTCTCATCTATCTCTGAAATCAGAGCCTTGATGACTAGTTTAGAGTCCATGACTAATGTTGGGTGGTTACAGTTAAGTGAGAATAATCCCATCCACAGTGGTTTTACATAAAAACATAATCTAACATCTGGAAGACTGTGCATTAAGACTTCAAGAAAACTGTGCTACTGAGTTCAGAGGAAGAATCAAGTCTGGGTCAGAATCTTGTGTTTATAGATGACCACTGCTCAATCAAGTTTGAAGAATGATCTATGAACCTATAATGGGAAAAAGAAAACATGTAGAAAAGGTCTTTTTATTGAGGAAGGCCTTAAGGAAGTGCTGCAAGGTGTTGTCAGTTGGTCTGGTACTGTGGAATTTGCAGTTTGAAGCAGATTGAAGTACTTTTGAAGCAATGTCTTTAGAATATGTTGCACACGATGAAGAAATCGTGTTTGCAGATTAAATGATACATGACTAAGAGAAAACATGACTCATGGGAGAGTGAATTTTGTGAACTAAAACAGAGATATTGAGTTTAAGATTAGATTTTTTATATTTTTCAATGTCTCATATTTGCACTTGAGCTGGTTTTTTTAAGAAAACAAAATTAAAGTAAATCAAAAGCAAAAACTTGACATATTTTAGTCTTAGGTATGGATGATAAGGCCTAGATTTTATCCTGGTTCTCAGATCTTCTGCATTCTGTCCTTGATAGTCATTAGCTAAAACTCGGAAATTGTTCAGGAAGTAGACTTGAATCCAGATCTGCCAAGTGGATGATGAAAGAGCAGCCCTGCAGAGAAGGACTTAGGATACTGGTGGGTGCAAAATTGGACATGTCCTGGCAATGTGCACTTGCAGTTCAGAAAGTCAACCATATCCTGGGCTGCATCAAAAGAACTGTGAGCAGCAGGTTGAGGGAGGTGATACTGCTCTTCTTCTCTGCTCTTATGGCGTCTCACCTGAAGTCCTGCATCCAGAAATGGGGTCCTCAGCATACGACATGGACCTGTGAGAGCAAGTCCAGAGGAGGGCCATGAAAATTATTAGAGGGTGATAGCACCTCTCTTGTGCAGATAGGCTGTTTGTTTTGCTCAGCCTGTAGAAGAGAAAGCTCTGGAGAAAACTTGTTGTGGTCTTAAGCCTCTTTGAAGGGGGCTTATTAGAAGGAGAACTAGTTAAAGAAATATATATTAAATTTGGAGATTCAAGGGAAATAGTAAATTTTAATATTGGTCAAAGAATTGGATGAAAAGAGCCTCAAAACATGTCATTCCACTCTTGTAAAAAATTGTGCTATTCAACAAAGTAATGGATACCAACAGCAAATGCAATACAATACCTGTATGCTAGGAGAAAAATTCACCAGTCGGATTAGTAATATCATAACACTGTTATCCTGGAGACGAAGTCAGGAAATTCTGACTAAAAAATACTCAAACTGGAAAACTCAAACCACAGCACTTACTAAAGTTTTCTTTATTTTCAGTCTGAAAACTAAACAGTTTTGTTACAAATGACGCAGATTATCCACTCTTACATATAAGCTAAACCAGCAGGAATATAACACCATCACCTGCCTGCTTATTTTAGAAATACCGATTCAGCCAGATTTGTTAATTGCACCCATCTACTCTTGTTTGCTGTTCTGTGCAAATATTTTATCTTTGTAAGAGGCGAGCTCCTGTCTCTACTATGAGCATATATTAGTTTCACAGTTCTGACCACAGATCTTGTGTACTTAAGGAAAATCTGTCTGCTGAGAAGCAAAACCTGTACTTTTCAAGTACTTTGTCAATCATTTCAATCACTGCCCTTTTTGAAAAGTAAACAAGTTCAAGAAGGCTATATGTGAAAACAGAAGTCTCATAGTAGCTTTTGGTTCAAGGAATCTCTTCCCATCCTTCAAAAGCAGTATTTCAAGGTTTCAGACATCTTCTTCCATTGTGCAGTTGGCTATTATCAAATCATTTCACAACTTGCTTTGTCTTAATTGACTGAAGAGCTGGCCTGTAATACCAGAAGCTTAGTTCTTTTCTGAGAAAAATGTGTGTTTTCTCTCTATTAGTCATATAACACTTTGCCTTTGTGGGGAAAGACTTTCAGAAAAATTACTATGGTATTTTTCTAAATTTATTCTGTGACCTTCTGAAACTTAAAATAGTCCAGCTAATCGAGTAAAGAAATTATATCGTTCTTATGTGAAGGCAGAAATCCTACAGGAGATTTCTGACATCATTCTACAACTCATAGTGTCTGTAAATGTATCAAGCTGGCATATTTGGAAGATTCAGTACAAATTAAGCATTCTATTGCAAACTAATAGATGCTGTTTAATGAACAGGGTCTGTGAAAATTAAGGACCAGACTTTTATATTCTTAGAAACTGTTGTTTCTTACTGAACAGAAAGAGTTTCTTCATCATAAATTATTGTTTATTGTCTCATGGTGGCAGTCTAATCCATATGAAGTCCATTCACTTGCTTTCTACTGGAACAAACAATAATAAAAATATTTTATGCAAATATTAGGTGTGCCAAAGCTCACATAGTATAAATGCTTCATGAGAAGCTGAAAAGCCTCTTATAACTGCAGTTTAAAACATTCACTAAAAGCTATTCTTTCTATTAATATTGATCAGCTTCTATGACCATTGATCATCCTGGCTATTAATAATACTTTTTTAATTGGCAAAAAAAGGCAAAGAAAGGTCTTGCCAAGAAAAGGGAACCAATAAATGCTAGCTCTGTAAATATTTTCCATTAAGGCAATAATACCAAAGGCTAAGAATGGCCATTATTCTCATTAATAATATTCAACTGTTACTGTTTTTTCAATGAAAAGGAAAAAAGTATTACAAGATAAAACCTGTTCATCACAGAATCACTAGGTTGGAAGAGACCTCCAAGATCATCTAGTCCAACCCTTACCCTAGAACCTCAACTAGACTATGTCACCAAGTGCCACGTCCAGCCTTTTTTTAAACACATCCAGGGATGGTGACTCCACCACTTCCCTGGGCAGTCCATTCCACAACTTTATTACTCTTTCTGTGAAAAACTTCTTCCTAATATCTAACCTATGCCTCCCTTGATGCAGCTTGAGACTGTGTCCTCTTGTTCTGTCAGTTGCTGCCTGGCGAAAGAGACCAACCGCCACTTGACTACAGCTTCCTTTTAGGAAGTTGTAGAGAGCGATAAGGTCACCTCTGAGCCTCCTTTTCTCCAGGCTAAACAGTTCCAACTCCCTTAATTGTTCCTCGTAGGGCTTATGCTCCATACCCTCCACCAACCTCGTTGCTCTCCTCTGGACACGCTCAATAATCTCCACGTCCTTCCTAAACTGAGGGGCCCAGAACTGGACATTGAGGACATTAGTCAAAGTATGACATGGATAACCTTAGATACTTGGAGGTATTCCTTTCTCAATGATACCTCTAGGAGTGTAACATAAAGTGCATAAGTGTGACCAATGTCCATCAAGTCTGGTGCCTTATATATGTCACTGGCTAAAAGCAGATATCTAGAAAAATTATAAAAAGAGAGTCAGCATAATTTCCAAGGTACACTTTCTTTCTTTCTTCTAGGTATGTGTGCCTCAGAGACTTGCCAGGCTAGAGGTTTATCTTTCCTTTTAAAATGCTCTGGTTGATTTTCCTTTTGCTACAGTCTAGTTGCTTCCTTGATGAAAGGAGTTCCACTGTTTCTTTATGCACTAGGTGTAAATATATCTCCTTTTGTTTTGGACTTAACAGCAGACGGAAGTTTTGAGTAATGAAAACAAAGGAAGGAAAAACTGGACAGAAAAGCACTTTTTCTAAACCCTCTGATGCTGGGAAGTTCTTCCTCAGCAGTCTTTTTCAGGCTGGAAGATTAAAGTCTACATAATGTCCCCATGCAGAAGCTATTTCATACTTCCAATGATCCGTATAGTTCCTATCTACATCTTTTCTGACAAGATTGAGGATTTGAACTTGCACACAGAGTACAGATTGGAAGGAAGAAAGAAGGGTGGAAGACAGAATCATTTTATGTGTTGGAAATTTGACTAGTGTTGTGTTTGATCTGATGTGATGTAGCTTGTGAAGACACGCCATCTTGTATCAAATGAAAACCTGAGAAGTGTGACACAAAGACAGTTGGCTTAAAGAGGTCAATGCTGAGATAAATGAAAGATATTTAACAATAAACCTGTTTGTTGAAGATTCAAAAATTTATAAATGCAAACTTAGAAAAATACCTGTTATGTCAAATGACAAGAATCACAAACAATATCCCTTAACTTTGTAATAATTTTATTTATAATAAATGTGGTCTTTTATGACCAGATTATTTTTATATGTAGTACAATGCTGTGAATCTTAAATATGTTTTCAAATTACACTAATAGTTCAGATTTTTCTGTGAAATTCTAAGAACATTGTTTGTATGGTCTGGATGATTGCAGCTCACAACCACACCCTGATTTATACAGCTAGTCTAGGTTACAGTGACACAAAGATGTTATAGTTACAGGGTTATAACTGAAACATGAAGCAGCTTTTGTCTGTCCAGCAAGCCACAGTGGACAATTTAATTTTAGGGTTTTTGACACAGGAGCCATATATTCAATGTTTTTCACATGCTTCCTCCCTGAATAAGTAAAGTTGTAGATAGAAAGGTAATTGGGAGTCAGGTGAGTGCTTTCAGAAATTAAAGAGTAAATCATGCTAGTATTGGTTTAATAAGTAATACAGTGTGCATTGAATCAGTAATTTATAGTTACTTGTATAAGAATTGTGGAGTTGGCAAAGGTATTTATTGCCATTTAGGTACAAGAATCTTAAACTAGTTAGAGCTTGTTTAATCATACCTGTTAATTGACTAGTCATCTAGCTAACAAAGGTGTTGTTTTCAAATCACTGCTGTTTTCTCTGTCTTTCTGTGTTTTGCAACAGAAATATGCCTGTCAAATGAGATGTAAGACAGCATGACATAATGTAATTTGATGGAACATGAGTGAAAGATACCATTTTAGCTCCTTATCCTGCTCTTGTTGAAGGCCATGCACAGTCTCCCAAAGGCATGTCCACTTCTGTTGAGCCATGTCAGTAGTTTACCACTTGGATTTTTGTCTCCTGTAAGCAAGGCAGATATATAAATAATCAGCCTGTATGCACAAAGTTGATCCTTCTGTCACTGAGGTCTGTGGAGTCCTTTTCGTTGACCTCAGTGGGGGTATGATCACACTGCTGAACACTTCAGTAGTCAGATACATTGTGTTACTGTTCAGAAAGGCTAGAATCTCAGGCTCAACCTCTTCCACCACTCATCAACCCCCAACTCCAGCTATTTTATTTAAAGTTAGATCTCTTGGTTATCGCAAATATCAAAGCCAGTAATTTTAAGTCTGGAGAAAGAACCTACAATATTGAATTCATACCTTGCCCAGAAAATTGTTTGCATTAGAATACTGGTGGAGGAGGAGCCATAAAGATATCTCCTGTGAGTGGTAAATTAAAAATATCCTAGAGAAACCCATATACATGTAATATTGTGGGAGCAGCTATTATGGACATCAGAGCAGCTCAATTCTGCACCACAGACACAGCCCTGACATGGCAGATCAGCCTGCATTTCACCCACCCTGGCACAACTGGCTTTATCAGTGCCAACATGAATATCATCTGCTCACTGTGCTGCTTCTGGCACTCCGTTTCCTGTCAGTCACACGGTTTCCTGAGGATGAGTCAGTGATGCAGACAGCTTTTTTTCTGTACACTGTTGCACATAAAATGAAAAAAATAAGGAATTTATTTATTTATTTATTTATTTAAAATCAATTCATTATCTAAACTTCTATTTCTGTAGCATATCTGAATCATGCATGGGCTGAAGGTGTTTAATTAGTAAATAGATATACTATTATTACGCTATTTACAAAGTATTATTCTAATCAGCTGTACCTTAAAGCTAATGCTGATTGCATTTTTCTTAGAGTTCACAACATTGCAAAATCTGAGTAATTGCTTGACACATACACAACAGAACACATAAAAGTTATGAATAGTTGCTTGAGATTTACACAATGAAAACATAATGCTGAAGATGGTCCTTCACCATCTTGGTTGCCTGCCTTTGTCACTCTCCAATGGCTTAATATCTTATATTGTGGTGCTCAGAACTGCCACAATATTCAAGGTGAGACCACACCAGTGCAGAGCACAGCAGGACAATCCCCTCCCTCAACCAGCTGGCGACACTTTGCCTGATGCCCCCCAGGACACGGTTGGCCCTCCTGGCTGCCAGAGCACTGCTGCCTCATATTCAACTTGCCATCAACCAGGCCCCCCAGGTCCCTTTCTGTGGCACTGCTTTCCAGCATCTCATTCCCCAGTCTGTACAAACATGCAGGGTTGCCCCATCCCTGCTGCAGCTTCCTTCCAGCACTTCCCCTTTTTGACCTCAATTGCGGTTATTGATTGCCCAGCCCTCTGATTTGGCAAGGTCGGTCTGCAGGGCCTCCCTGCCTTCAAGGAAGTGAACAGCTACTCTCAGTTTTGTGTCATCTGCAAACTTGCTTAGTATCCCTTACAGTCCTGTGTCCAAGTTATTTATGAAGATGTTGAAGAGCACAGGGACTAAAAGATGGAGACCTGTGGAACCTCACTCATGACAGGTCACCAGTCTGATGTCACCCCTTTCATTATTACCCTCTGTGCTCGACCCATGAGCCAATTACTCACCCACCAAATGGTGTGTTTGTCCAGCTCTCTGCTGGACTCTTTGTCCAGGAGGACACTGTGAGAGACAGTATGGAAAGCTTCACAGAAATCCAAAAAGATGACATCAACTGGCTTCCCTTGATCAGCTACGTGGGTTACCTTGTCATAAAAAGAAATCAGGTTTGATAAGCAGGACTTTCCTCTCACGAAGCCATCCTGGCTGTGACCAATGACAGCGTTGTCTTCACATTATGAATATTGCTGTGCATAAATGTCTGCTACTGAAATCACAGCAGCTTCATCACCCTCCATTCCATCCTATTACCCCATTAAAATCAGAACTTACTTTAATACTGTGCTAGCACATCAATAAGATATGAAACATAAGATACTGCATTTCCTGTGGTTAAGATTATTAGAACACATCATCTCTGTTCCATTCATGAATGTCTCATACAGCTGTATTTTGAGTTTATAATTTTGTGGGACTGTATCTGTTGCATCATTCCTATTCTAGTAATGTTAATGATTGTCATAAATTGTATATGTTTTGTGTATGTAAATTTCTTAACATCAAAAGCACAATGAAATTTGTGCTTTATGCATGCATGTGTTGTCCCTCTACCTATATTTTGATTATATTTAACTTTGCTAATGCTTCAATGATGTTTGCTATGTTATGTTGTTAATTTTTCACTCTTCTTTCTTATATGTGCATTGCGTAGGACATCATTGCCAATATTCTGATTTATATAAAATTCACATCTAAATCAGAAGCACAATTATGTCTATGGACACCTGTCTAGAAGAATTTTTCATGGTTTCTACACTAAATCCATAAAATACCATTTTTACTCAATAGCTAAAATTCTTTCTGTAAGATGCACTTGTATTAACAAACATGATGCTTATAATACTAAAACATAATGTGATGCCGTCTGATCGTTCTAGATTAAATTCTAAAAATTACTCTTCTGTCTTTGAAAATGAAACTTCTTTAATGACTATTGAAAAATTTATTGCCACTTATTTTCTTTCCTCAAGTTATGAGTTATGAATTTAATTTGAAAGATAGTATTTGTCCTTCTCAGTTGATATCAGTTGACTCTGCACTCTGTTTTAAAAGCAAAGAAAGGATGAATTAAGGGAACATAGGTGAACAAAATTGAAACCCTGTCTGGACTGGTTCTCTGGTCACTCAAAGAAAAAAAAGACTGCTAGATAACAGAAGTGATGCACAAAGTAATAAGTGTCAGAGAAGAAAGGGTAGTTAACATGGATGATGCTCATGGAGCAGTTACAATGAGAAAAATGATTTTTTCCCATTCTTCAGGACTGAGCTTTTTGACAATATGTTCCTTAGTAGTAATTTAAAACCAAACTGCTTAAACTGTGGTGCATTTCTCAGCCTTATCATGTAGGCATCTGGTGACAAAAATCATAATAATAAAACCTGCTGTAAGATGCTGACACGTGAGCAAGGCTGTCAGTGAAGTAGTCTGGGAGAGTGGCATCAGTAAAAGACATTAAAAAAAATAAAGTCAAAGTGGCAATAACGAATTGATTAGATTTGGTACAGACAGTTTTCCTGTATGCTGCAGGAGTCTGGCAGAAGAGAAGTAAAGTCCTCAGAGAAGTTTGCTTATGATTGGGTTGCTCCTATTCCAGTGAAGCTAAAAAGAGAATTTGTATTATGTTTCAGTATTTCAGAAACAATGAAATCAGCACTTTCCTTTTATTTACCTGAGCTATACAATACTCACTCATTCTACCACTGTTGCTAAGCAACTATAACAGTAATAGTGATGTTTACCTAATGCCTCACTTTATTTTACTTTATCTTAGAAAAGTAGAAAAATAAAATCCAACCGGTCCTCAGTGATCTCCATCTGCAGAATGAGTTTGCATCAATGAGAAATAGTCTTTTGTTAAAGGGGACTAAACCTGCCTTTAGGTCAGCATTTTAAAATATAGGATTTTACTCTCTATAAAAAAAACTTTTCCAACTCCACTTCCTACATATTTCAAATCTGGTAGACAATTGCATTGCTTTCTTCTCTTTTTGATACATTTATTTATCCTTCATTTTGATGAATTTTAAGAACAATTGGAGTCAATTCAAAAGAAAAGGAAGAGACTTCAAAGATCTTTGCTTTTCTGGGTTTTGAAGGAAAAGGAATAAACCAACTTCATACAATCTAGTTGTTTTTAATAAAGAACTTACTGCTTTGTCAGAAGGACATACTATCAAGCTATAACCTTGAGAGAACGGTTATGGTTTTTTTATTTTTTTGTCTCTACTAACCAGTGGCACTGAATTGATAGTGTTATAGACTTGGGTTTTTTTAAGGTATTAAAAGACTTTTTTTTTTAAAAAAAAAAGTTATTTCCTGCAGAGAGACACATATATTCCTGCATTTTATTTCTCCATTAACTTGTGTGAATATTGATTTATTGGTGGTTTTGGAAAATCCAGTATTGACTACAGAACATGAAATATCTTTTTCTCAATTTGTAATGGCAGAGTAATTCAGCTGATGTATAATATGCATTTCAGTATTGAAAATTTCATTATAATAAAAACTTTCACATACCAGCAATTAAGATGTTTTGCTCTGGTACACAGCAAAGATAACATTTTGGCAGAATTTGTTTCAGAATTTCTTGTTGAATAGTAATATTAATCTTTAACCTTCAGGACAATTTAATTTCAGTTGGGTGCTGAATAAAGACTTAAGTACACATAGGAAATGGTGCACAAAGCTATTGCCTAACTCAGAGTACTAATCTGAGACTGAAAACACTAGCTTTTCTGTTTCATCAGCACAGTGAATGAATATATATCCTGTGTCTAGAAGGTCTGAATTTAAAAGGTTTTATAGACTGATTAAGTTGTAGTCACCTTGTCTGCATCAGAATTTAAGGTTAATACATGCATTCAAACATCTTCTGTGAGATGGACCCTATACTGGTCACAGCAAAAAATTGCAAGGTTTGAATGAACCTGTATTTAAAGGAAATCCATCTAGATTTTGCAATTTAGCTGCCTTTTTTTTTTTTTTCTGTTTTTAGCTTTAGTGCCACGCTACAGAATATTTAATGATTCAGAGGTAATTGATATGTTTGGAAGGGTTGAACCTAGCAGCCAACAAAGATGTTACTGTCTCATCTTTTTCCCAGATGCAGGCAATGTCAAGGCTGAGCAGCTTTTCCCAGTAGGTACAGACAGACAGACAGAACACAAGAATACACCACATACACATGTTGACAGCCATGGATTAAGAGAGTCAGACATACTCACAGTCACATGAGCTCGGGCAGCACCAGTGGCCCCACCTGATTTCCCCTCTCTGACGCAGGGGGGTTGTGTTCCTCCCACCCACTCACCCACGCAGAAAGCTGACCACAATTTCCCTGGGCCACATTAGCAAGCCCACCTGGAGCCTCATCCTTGAGAAACCCTGTTGTGTTCCTCTCCATGTCCCCTGCTCATCACGCCATCTGTCCAGACATTCGGCAGCACTCCCTCACACACATGCGCTGGCTCCCGGTGCTGCACTGTAGCCAGACGGGCTCTGTCCCTGCTCCCACCTGGAGATGGGACAGCGTGTCACTCACTGGGGTCTTACTTGGGATTCATCCGGGTATATATACAAAGAAAGTGATTGATGCTGTTTTGTGTGAAGTACCAGAGGAAACTAATCCCAAGGTAAGGGTGTATCACTGAGCTCCCAGGAAGATTTAGAGACTGCTAGGCCCTCTCTGAAGGCTTTTCTGGAAATGAAGATTTCCAGTGCAGAGCAGTGCAGGCCAACATTATAAAACTAAAACTTATTTCTCTTTTGAACACCACTTCAGCAAGTAGCCTGTAAGAGAGACTTGCTGGGCCAATAAATAATTAGAAAATAAAGATAAAATTAAATAAGACAGCAAAAAAGTATATATGCTTTGTAATTCCCATGCCTGAACAGTTCTCTGTGGAATTCCTCAATGTCTTTCTTTAAAGTTGAAAAATTTGTAGAATAGGTTATGGAACAAACATATAAAATAAACAGTAATGTCACAAGCACCACATGTTATCTAGAGTTTAAAAGACAATATAAAAAAAATTGCTGCATATGAAGTGTATTCTCCAGTTTCAATTAACCTTAGATGTCCATATTTAAAAGGAACCAGGGGGCACTAAGGAATTATAAAAGCTAAAACATCCAAAACTTGTGTTATGATACTATAATAAAGAAAATAATTGATTGACACATGGTTAAATATGATATATAGTAGAAAAATCAAGGCTTTAGTTCATATGCTTTTCAAAACTGTTGAAGTTCTCTGAACGAGTTAGCCTGAATGTGAGTAAAGATCCTCAGAATTCAAAAAGACATTGAAAAGGGCTCCCATGTAAAGGCAATAAATCAAGCGAGAGGGCTGGCTAAAAGTTGTGCTTCAGACAGGAGAAAATTGACATTTTTTATGATAGAAGGAGTCACTATGGCGTCAGGGAGATCTTTGCTGGTGTCTATGTTCAGCGCACTCATAAATGATATAAAAAAAGGGTTAAGCAATGAAGTGATCGTGATGATAGGAAGTTGTAAGGTGATGAAGACTATTTGTGAATAATTACAAAAAATAACCTTATGTGACCAAGTAAGGGGGTATTTAACAGTAGATGAATGTGATGTGATGTTCATAGTTACAAACTGTAGGAAATTTAATAGATCATATTTTTCCATGTAAAATGACAGTTGTATAAAATGCCAAGCTAATGCTTACCTTAGCAAGAAAAGAGATGAAATTAGTAGGAAAAGAGGAAAGGGATTAAAAATATCACTGTGTAAATGATGTGTATACATTTTGAATATTACAAGAAGTTGTGGTTGTAATGGGTTAACCTTGGCTGGCCACCAGGTGCCCATAGTCACTTTAACCCCCCTTTTTCCCCCCCCAAGTCAGGTAGGGGAAAAGAATGCGATGGTAAACAGTGGGTTGGGATATGGCAGTTTACTAAAAGCAAAAATGAAAGCAAAGCAAAGCCCGCGCAAAAGCGAAGCACTAATCTAATCTCTACTTCCCATCCGTGGCGATGACCGGCCACATCCAGAGAAGTAGGGCTTCAACACATGCAGTGGTTCTCTTGGTGAGCCACCATGGGAGACTGTGGATACCCCCCCTATACCTGCTTCTCCCCAGCTTTATACCTGAGCTGATGTCATATGGTATGGAATATTCCTTTGGTCAGTTTGGGTCAGCTGGCCCACTTGTGTCACCTCCCAAAATCCCGCTGTCAGTTGAGGAAGGGACACTACAGTCCCACTACTGTGCTCAGCAGTAGCCAAAACACTGGTGTATTATCAGCACCACTCCAGCCACCAATGCACAGCACAGCACTGTGAGAGCTGCTATATGGGGAAATGAGCTCCATCTCAGACAGACCCAATACAAGAAGTTCTCCTGTATCGTGGAGGATATAACACAACATCAAAACTGTCATAGAAAGCTGATATAATAGCTTAGATGCAAAGAACAGCTATATGAAGTTGAACTTTTGAACTTGGAAAAGAAAGAAACTGGGACATGACAAAGGTCAATAAGATGGTAAGTAGCATAGAAGGCATAGCTAAAGAACATCTGTATGTTCTTTTTTCATAAAAAAACTTTACTGGGGCATCAAAGGAACCTAACAGATAGTAACTGCTGAATATACACAAAAAAGGGTTTTTTGTGTTTTAGGAGTACCTCTGCAATACATTAAAGATCCCAGAAGTTTGAATAGACTCAAAGGATGACTAGATGAATTAATGGAAAAGAAATCTATCAAGGGTTATTAAACAGAAAGACGAGGGTAATGGAATGTCTTCCTTTTAAGAAATCCCTGAGATGCATCTCATGACAGGGAGCTGAGTTTTCTGTCGAAGTACTCCCTCCTTTGACTTGCAGTTGGGTAAAAGGTACTGAGCAGAATGAGAATTTGATCTGGCTGAGCACAGCTGCTCTTACTTACTTATTAAACTTACTTATAAAATAAACTCATATTAGAAACTACTTTGAAGGATGAGGAAGATCCAGTCTTGCCAGACACCTCAGCCACACCACTAGTTGCTACATTCCCCTGTAGCCACAAAATGGAAATTGCTACTAACAGTCATGAGAAGAATAAATTTCACTTCATTTCCATTATCACAATTGATCAAAATACCCTTAGCATCACTGACCTTACTAGAGTCAATTTTGACTCATTTTATAGTTTGCTTGTTCAAAATACATCTATCTTGCAAAAATTCCTATGTAAATATGTATATGTATACATATATGAATATATTAGTCTTCCACAGGCTATCTTATGAATTACAAAGTGTTTGCCTTTTTGCTTGTTTCTTGTAGAAGCATTTGAAACTTGAAACAAACAAACAAAAAAATAAAAATCGATGAATTTGGTAAAGAGGGGCGGAGATGTGTGTGAGGGAAGGGATGTGATAAATGTAGTAAAGATAAACATAAAGGGTTAGGAAAATATAAGTAAAATTTTTGAGGAAGTATTTTCTAAGTTTTTAGTTTGTGAAATTTTTGTTTGAAATCTCATAGCAAAGCAGTACTAAAATTCTATTGATTCTTAATAATTCTACCACCCATTTGACACCAGTGTCTGAGGCAAAATCATAGTGTTTTATTTTCTTCATGGCCTCTCACTTGGGGGTCACAACCGAAAAATGTTGAGCCTCAGCAGGTGCAATAAAGTTGGTACACGATATGCAAAGTAACTTTCAATAATAAAATAAGGCTGTGCAAATAACTTTCAACTACAAGCCAATAGAATCAGTTTTCTCAAATTACTTTTTTTATATCCTAAAGTAAAAATAGCTGTCCAGAAATATCTTTTTACAGTCAACTTATGACAGAAAAATAATACTAGCAGCATAATTTATACTCATACAAACAATTATGGAGGTTTCATACAGTTAAAAATTTGGCAGTCTATGACACCTTTAATATTAAAACAATTCAGCATACTCATATTGTACTCAGTCAATTACTTCACATCTTTTGAAAAATGACAATATCTTTTTTTGTTATTTGACACAAGGGCCAGAGCTGAAGTGAATTGTATGGGTAGATCTTTTTGAGGTGTATTCGGTCATCTTCAGCCTGCATTCAGCTCAGCAGAACTACTTCATTGCTGCTGATATTCTTTTAATATTTTCCTGTTGATATGTTCAGTTTCTTTACTTTGTTGATGCTTCTATTAAGACACCCATAAGAAACAAAATATTCGTAATCTCATTGGTGTCATCTTACTGGTTTGTGGTGCTTCTCAGTCAGAAATTGCATTCTTTTGGTGAGATACTGTATGGTCAACTCCTACCTAATTTGCTGCAATGTGTCGCTCACGAGTGACCTCATTCCTGCGTTTCAAATATATCCTCAAACTAATCTCTCTTAAGTGATTTGGTGCTGAATTTACTCTCTGGCAGAGGTGTAATATTTGCCAGTTCTGAAGGTGTTAGACTTACATATATTGATAAAATAGATTTTATACAGACAGCAGCTTAAACTTTTTTCCTATATTCTGCACTAACATGCTTATGTATTAACTAGTCAGGGACAGACTGAGAAGGATGTATGTTTTCCATGTCTATAGAACTCCTAAAGTCTCTTTGCATATTGCTTTGTTCAGAAGTGGGATCCTCTTTGCAGTTGTCAGTGTGCAGCTGTGAGATTACTGGGAGTTAATGGTGTATTAAATTTCCTGTAGGATTTTTATTGGGGTTTTTACTGAACACTAAGTAAATAAGTATATGTTTATATATATGAGTATAAAATTAAGAGCAAACCTTAACAGCATTTCACAGTAATTGTTTTTCTTTATGATTCTCCTTTGCCTCATGTTTCTTGGGTACAAAGCGAATAGGCAATGTGTGTATGAATAGTTTCAGAACTGGAGTGATATATATACAGGAGAGCAAAAGCAAACTGGAGAAAGAAAGGAATCTGGGTGGTAAGAAATGCTTAAGTTAAACAATGATAAAATATTGTCTGCCTTATTTATAATTTGAGTTTATTTTCCAAAATAATAATGCACAATAACCTGTATCAACAGTAAGGAGTATGAAACACCATTTGGAATAAAATTGGGAGCAATAACTGGCCGTTGAAAATACATCTGTGAGTAGGTTGCAGGCGCCTCTGTAAAGAAATTGCTGATCTATGGCTATGTGGGGACTGGGAGGGTTCACTTACTGCCCCAGCAATATTCAATTTTACCATAAGCCAGCTGTAGAGTTGGTTCCCTAAGAGACTGGGAAGGTAATTTGTTTGTCTCCCTGGAACTCAGAAATGTAGTTAGCATATTGCATTTACATATGCAGTTACATATGGTGTACTACATTCTTTATACACTAGAATGACAAATTTCTGCTCCTGAAAGGTAGTTCCATCTTTGACAGATTTTAGATGACTTGCTAATTTGCACTTGGTAGCTCTTCTCTTTCAAAAGAACCCTTTCACGCCCGAGTGGTAGGAAGGCTGCTGTACAAAATTGCTTGCAGCAGGTACTTGTCTTACTCAAACCAATTTCTATATGTTGGAGACATAAAGTAGATGGTTAGAGTAGCAGGGTGGTGAGCTATCACTATATTCCTTTTCCGTTTTCAGAACATTAGTTCTGTAGTAATTAAATTATTTCAAATTGCTTTTGACATTTCCTCTGTGGTTACAGGGAGAGGAACAGAGTGCAAAGCATCTGCAAAAATGCTTTAAGTTATATTGAACAGTACATAGCTGAAACGTTCATGCTAAGTTCATGGTGTAATAAGTTCCTTCTTTATGAATGTTTAATAAAGTGTCTTTCTAAAGTAATGTGAATCAAAGGGTAGATATACTAGAGAAGGTTTTTACTTTAAAGACCTCCTGAATCCCCACTGCCTTTTTATCACGGTATCACAGTATCAGCAAGGTTGGAAGAGACCTTAAAGATCAAGTCCAACCTATAATCTAACAGCAACCCGTCATCTAAATGAAGGCACCAAGTGCCTCATCCAGCCTACTCTTGAACATCTCCAGGGTAAGTGACTCCATCACCTCCCTGGGCCGCCCATTCCAATGGCGGATCACTCTTTCAGTGAAGAATTTCTTCCTAAGATCAAGTCTAAACCTCCCCTGATGGAGCTTGACACTGTATCCTCTTGTTCTGTCGCCAGTTGCCTGAGAGGAGAGGCCAACCTCCACCTTACTACAGCCTCCTTTCAGGTAGTTATAGACAGCAATAAGGTCACCCCTGAGCCTCCTCTTCTCCAGACTAAACAACCCCAGCTCCCTCAACTGCTCTTCATAGGGCTTGTACTCCATCGCCTTCACCATCCTTGTTGCCCTTCTCTGAACATGTTCCAGTAACTCAACATCTTTCTCATACTGAGGGACCCAGAACTGGACACAGCACTCAAGGTGTGGCCTAACCAGTGCCGAGTACAGAGGAAGGATAACTTCCCTAGTCCTGCTTACCAAACCATTCCTGATGCGGGCCAGGATGCCATTGGCCTTCTTGGCTGCCTGGGCACACTGCTGGCTCATGTGAACTCTCCCATCCACCAGCACTCCCAAGTTTCTCTCTGTCTGCCCACTCTCCAAGCACTCCAACCCCAGCTTACAGCTCTGCATGGGGTTATTGCGACCAAAGTGTAAGACCCGGCACTTGGACTTGTTGAATTTCATCCCAATGGAATCTGCCCATCTCTCCAGCCTGTCCAGGTCCCTCTGCAGGGCCCTCCTACCCTTCAACAGATTGACACCCACTCCGAACTTGGTGTCATCTGCAAACTTACTAATGAAGGACTCAATCCCATCATCAAAGTCATCAATAAAGATATTAAACAGAACTGGGCCCAGCACCGATCCCTGAGGGACACCACTAGTGACTGGTCACCAACTGGATGTGACACCATTCACAACCACTCTCTGGACTCGGCCATTCAGCCAATTCCTAACCCAGCACAGAATGCTCCTCTCAAAGCCCTGGGCTGCCAGCTTCTCCAGAAGTATACTGTGGGAGACTCTGTCAAAGGCTTTACTGAAGTCCAGGTATACTACATCCACAGCCTTCTTCTCATCTACCAGTCGAGTTACTTGGTCATAAAAGGAGATCAGGTTGATCAGGCAAGACCTACCCCTCCTAAACCCCTGCTGGCTGTGCCCTATCCCCTGGTCATCCTGCAGGTATTGCATGACTGCACCTAGGATTATCTGCTCCATAACTTTTCCTGGAACAAAGGTCAGGCTAACAGGTCTGTAATTACCTGGATCATCCTTCTGGCCCTTCTTGTGGATGGGTGTCACACTGGCCAGCTTCCAGTCATCCGGGACTTCACCTGTGAGCCAAGACTGCTGATAAATGATGAAGAGCGGCTTGGCAAGCTCGTCTGCCAGCTCTCTCATCACCATAGGGTGGATCCCATCTGGTCCCATGGACGTACGAGGATCTCTTCATTAGAGTTTTGTTGTATTTGAAATCCAATAAAAAATGATTCCTTATTAGTTTTCTAGTTTTAGCAGCAAATCCCTTTTATTAAATCCATTCTGTTGAGGTTTAGAAACCTCCCACAAGAATTTGACAGCACGTCTCTGAAGGATTCAGTCTCAGAGACCCACTGCTAGGAATTTAGAAGTAAAATTGCAGTCTGAAATACTTTTCTGGTTTAGGTGAAACAATAAAATGCTGGGATTATGCTTGTTCTGAAATACTTAACTTGCATTAAATAATCCAAGCAGTACAGTGCACAGAATGTCCTTAAACTTTTCTCTGTTCAAATATTTCATTAACACTTTTCTGCAGCTCTGAGTCAGTGCAACTGTTGTGCGTGAGATTAATAAAATCAAGTAGGAAACCAGCAACACTATGCACTGTAAATCAAAGTTTCTTGCTGAGGACTTCCCATTAATGAGCTATCATGCCCTCACAAAGACTGTAGGATGTACAAACCAGACACAAATACCTTCTGAGTAAACCCTTAGTGTTTTTTATTTTTAAGAAATTCTAAAAAAAAAAAAAGAGTAAAAAACCAAAGAAAAACGAATCAAGACAATCCAGATCACAGTACACATGGATACTACAAATGTTATATCACTGAAATTTTGCTGTGTTGTCAAAGTATAAAAATCTTGATGGTAGTTGCAACACAATGCATAATAAATGTATGTCTAAATATTGCTCTTCATGTTGAAAGTAGGTTTCAGAACAGCAGAAATTCTAATACTTTAGTATTTATATAGAAACTTTTTAAATAACATTTGCCAAAAATCTCTGAACATTTTCTGGCATTAAAGCTGTCAGTCTGTCGAATTTATGGTATCAAGGCTAATGCTGAGATTTCACATTTAGATGAATAAGTCATACACTCTTAATACTACAGAACCTTAAATAATGATTCACTGCATAAAAAGATGGTACATGTCTCAGAAAATCCAGCTATGAGGGTTTTGAATCTGGATGGAGAAATGATATAAATGCAATTTTATGAGGTGATTATAATCCAGAAAAAATATTATAAAATTAAGTTTACCTATAGGTACTCATGTAAGAATATATACTGGGGGAGGGAAAAAACACTGAAATGCATATTTTTCTTTCTTCTTTTTCAGGTCAGAACTGTGGAGGCTTAGTACAGGGACCAAACGGTACTATAGAAAGCCCTGGATTTCCACATGGTTATCCAAATTATGCCAACTGCACGTGGATCATTATCACAGGAGAGCGTAACAGGATACAATTGTCATTTCATACTTTTGCCCTTGAGGAAGATTTTGATATTTTGTCAATTTACGATGGACAACCACAGCAAGGCAATTTAAAAGTGAGGTAAGATACCTTTTTTCTTTCTTAATTTCTTTCTGTCTCACTCTCTTTTCTGTCATGCCTACAACTTTGGATCAGAGGGTGGGTGTTCTTATCCCATGGTCTCTTACCAAATGTGGCACCAAAGTGGTGTGTGAGGGTAGTTTGTGAAAGGCACAATATCATTAGTGTGTGTTAGGCAGCCTCTGGAAATGCTTGCTAGATGAAAACCTTCAGGTGATTGCTGCCTGCCTGGCATTGAAAAAATTGAAATTGTTGTCCATTAAGCAATTAGGGATCTTTACAGGTCAGAAACTGGGGTAGCTTATCTGTCCAAATACCACCAAGGTTTTAAAGAGGCTTTATGGAAGCTTTTTGACCTTGAAACTTCTCACAACTTCAGATTTTGATGTCTTAATTTCATTGGTGTTTTCTTGTGAGTTCCTCAGTTATTTGCTGAATCCAGACTGCAGAGCTGGAAAGCAAACATTGTTTTCAGTACTGATCTGTCATTTTCTCTTCAAGCATGAGATCTATGTAGTACTGTAAAACACCACTGTCAGTTCTGCTGTCTGATTACCCTTTTACATGCTGCTGATTTATACTATAGTGCTAAAACAAATGTGGGAACATCACCAACTTGTTCTGCATTTTAGTGGGTATCATCGTGTATTTCTGACAAAAACAATGTTCTGATTCACTGTTGACACTTTTGAAAACTGTGGAAGGTAGTATGCAGCTACTGGTGCTTCAGTTGCAAACTGTGTGGCCTTCCTTTACTGCACTTCACTGACCTTTAGTATTTGTATCCCCTGTATAAAAGGATAAATATTTCTTTTTTAATCAGATGTTTTATTAGCTATATCTACTTGTTTTGTACTAATCTTAGTAAAAAATTGTTTCAAGGAAGGGGACCAACAAATGCCCTGTGGGTATGAGCATACAAAACAGAAATGATCATGATCCCATTGAAGTCATTGTAATTGCTGCTGATTCCAGTAAAACAAGGATTTTGCTTTCAGCTTCCATCATTGAAGCAGATATTTTATTTTTCCTTGCTTGTATTTGCCAATCAGTTCCCTTCATAAATGGCATTACAAGGAAAGAAGCATTTGCTGCCTTTGCAGAGGTTAACACCAAAATTTGAATGACAAGTTGCTAATGACAAATTCTATATCCTGTGGCATACTCTTTGTTGTACAAAGCACATTCACATGTGTGCCCCTCTGCAATTGCACTTTTCAAGACAATTCCCTCAGCAGATATTTAAAAATTATAGGTCAGGGTTTTTTACCTGACAGCATGCAGATGCAAGAGAGCATCCTGGAACTTCTGCTTGAGAGCTGGCACTTTTTTCTCCCCATAGATAAAACTATTCTACTAGATTTTGGGTAATTGTGTTTCTTTAGCCATCATGCAAAATCTAGAGCTTTTCCTTAAAAATAGCTATGTAACTATATCACTGTCACAAACTATAATAATTAAGTAATATTCATCCCGTATTTTGTATAGTATTTTTTCAGCTACTAAAGCAAAATTAAATAAAAAATTAATAGTATGTTCAACTAGTTTATTGTGCTGCCTGAGGGATCTTTGAGTATACTAAATGTGCACCAGGATGCTCTCACTACATATTAGTTGTAAAACCCAATCAAACAGAAAAACATATAAACCATATTGAAATTATAACGCGAAAGAATAAATTGGTTTAGGCTGTTTATGTGGAGAAAGAAAAGCAAAACAGGTAGTGGTAAGATGTATATGAATTTCTTGAGTTACTGCATTATTAAAGCATATAGCGATTTAAGGAATAAATTACACATGGTAGTAATCGCAAGCTAAGATGTTTTAAGATGTGTTATGAGGAAGTTGAGAACATGGTAGCAGGAAGGAAAATGTAAACAAAAGACAAAGTACTAAAAAGTCTTATTTTACATCCTCTTATTTTTCCAGATAAAACTCAACTAGAATTCTGTAATTGTGTTCTACTTCCAAAATTGCTAGCCCAAAATTGCCCTTAAAAAGATTGCTGCAGCTGCCTTAATTTTATTGTTGTAAAGTTCACAGAACACAGGAGTTGATACATATGTTTATATATATGTATATGTATATATTTACACACATGCATGTACCCATATATATACACACATGCACATATATTTCACCTAGTGTTCAAATTTGTAAAACAAGGTTATTGAATAATTTCAGCAGGACCTTCTGGTACTTCATATGTCTTTAAGGAAAATAAAATTCTTATTGTGTGATTATGCAAAATATTACTGCGTTCCTGTCAGTAGACATGCCTATCAGTTATAACCATTCCCCCTTTTATGTTAATCATAAAATAAAATGTAGAATGGCTTGTGTCGGAAAGAACTTTAAAGATCACCTAATTCCAATGCCCTGCCATGGGCAGGGACACCATTCACAAGATAGGTGGCTCAAAGCCCAGTCAAACTTGAACACTTCCAGGCATGGTGCAGCCGCAACTTCTCTGAGCAACCTGTTCCAGTGTCTCAGCACCCTCTGAGTATAAAATTTCCTAACAGCTAATTTCCTAACATCTAATCTTAACCAGCTTTCTTTCAGTTTAAAACCATTTTCCCTTGTCCTGTCATCATCTGACCACATAAAAAGTCCCTCTACCTCATCTTTGTAAGTGCCCTTAAGGTACTGGAAGGCTACATAGAGGTCTATCCAAAACCTTTTTTCCTGACTGAATGACCCCAGCTCTCTCAGCCTGTCTTTGTAAGAGAGGTGCTCCATGCCCCTGCTCATCTCTGTGGGCCTCTGCTAAGCCAGATTTTCTTAACTTTTTCACCTATTAAAGGAAGAAGGAAACATTTGTAGCAGACAACTAATGTTAGATTCATTATACATCACATAGCTGTTGAAGGAAAGAAAGGAAACTTTGACTTGATCAGCTAAATGGTGACAAATAGTTTCTGCCAAAACAAAAAAACATGTAATGTAAGGAAAGACAATTTACATGTGCAATATTGGCAGGTTCAAACTAATGTATTTCATTTGGTTGGTCGGTCGGTCGGTTGGTTGGTTAGTTGAGGGTTTTTTTCCCACAGATGGATAAAAGTCAAAATACCTATTTCCAAAAGTTTAGCTGCCCAAATCAAAATCGTAGGCTTCCCAATTGTGTTGGCAAGCTCATATAGTAAAAGATGTAACTGTACTAGTTTGAAATCAAACCAGTGGGAGATCGCAAGTCAGAATTATAATTTAATAGAAAGAAGAAAATTAAAAGAAATAAATAAATACAGTAGTACAAGAACACTGACAAAGTCAGAATACACCCTGACACTATGGTGGTAGCAGTCCAAGCAAAGCAGTTCTGTTGAAGCAGTGATCCTGTAGAAAGAAAAAAGGGTGAGAAAGTCCAACGGTAGCTCTTGTTCTCTGGGAGTCCAGTAGGTAAGAGCTGGTGTGGTGTTCAGGGTCTCAGCTTGTATCCAGGATGGAATAGTTGGCTCCTCCCTCTGGGCGAAGCATCTCACAATGGGATAGTGAGTCATGTGATAAGGCCTGATGGGCCCATTAACAGCAGATAGTCCAGGAGGGAGTTATCTCTGAGTCATGGGGTGAGCATTGATGGCCCATTAACAGAAGATAGTACAGAGGGAGGAGGCAAGGAACACTGCTTCACCTGGTTTCAACAGCTCACGGAGATGGTAATAGAATATACTTCAACCCAGGACAGTAACAAAAAAATTATTAAATAAAAAGTCAAATAAGGAGTCTTCTTACTAACAGACTATTTCACCAATTATTATGGGACATATTAATTACATACTTTAAGCTGATACTAAATGATGTCCAACTAAAAAAGAATATTTTTTCTTCCCAAAACCATGGAGTACTGGTGGAAGTCCCACCTAAGAAAACCTGTTTCACATTAAAGGAACTATTATATCTTGGGGGAAAAATAAATATTAATTTAACAAGGCGAAGCAGTGCATGACTTCATGCTGCAACATTCTTCATCAGTTGTTTAAACCTTTGTGGTGGTTTGACCCACCTTTTAGCATTCAGGGGGCAGGTTCAATAAAACTGACGGAAAACTGAATAGAATGGTAGCGAGTTAACAATTTATTACAAGAGATTTGAATTAGAGAGGTAGGGTAACCCACAGGAGACCCCAGAATTACATTGAGGGACCCCCCAACATGCAAGGGAAAAAAAAAACACACAAAAAAGGAAAAAACCAAACAAACAAACAAAAAAAAGGAAGGGAACTGTTCCTTTCAGCCAGATGAGCAGTTGAAAGGAACAGGGAGGAAGGGTAGGAAAGGGTGTCTCCTTCTTTTCCCTCTCTCCGATGGGTTTCGGGCCCTCCAAACTCTCTGAAAAACACAAACAGGTGAAAACCAGTTTCCTCCCTCCCTGGTCCAAGTGATACTTGCTAGCCAGCTGGAAATGGCTCCCGGGTTGAGTGAAATGGATGGACTCCTGCCGTGGGGTCTGCAGGTGCTGGACACCGGGGCTGTGATCCTTCTCTTCGTAGCAGCCGCCGAAAAAGAGAGCGGGGGTGGGGCCGTGCCTCGACTTTTAAGCCTTCTCCGTCTTGCATGAATATCGTCGCCTTCTTCCTGGTCCAGCTAGCTTCCCATTCATCCAGCCAGCTGGGCCCCACCTCAGTTTCCAGTGTTTTCTCATTGAAGAACTCACGAGTTTCAGTCGTTAGGCGCCATCTTTGTTCTTATGGCTGCAGCACATCAGAGATGCCACAGCGCCAACACGATGCCAGGGCTAGCTTTCTATCCGCTGTCCGTTAGCAGCTGTGGTGCTGAANTGGCTGGGGGCAACCCCCTGCCCTGCCTAGGATAGGACTGCCTTCATCTCAGCTTTGCCCCTCCCCCAGCTTCATGGAAACAGCTTTGAGGAAAAATTGAATTTTAACTCAGGTAAGTGGGGTTTCTCTCTTATACCCTCTTTCAAAAGCCCTTTTTCAAATGGCTACAACCTTTTCTGATGTAGTTGTTTAAGGTGGTGGAGTCGCCGTCCCTGGATGTGTTTAAGGATAGGTTAGATGATGAACTTAGTGGTATGGTTTAGATGGTATAGATGTTAGACTGATGTTGTATTGGTTGTTAGCCTAGGTAAAAGTTGGACTTGATGATCTCTACAGTCCTTTCCAACCTTATTAATTCTGTGTGTATTTCTGTGTGTGTAAAGTCAGCATGTTTTTCTTTAAAAAATTAATGTGACTCCTACCATAATGAAAATGTAGCTGTGTTCAATTTCTTTGGCCTCTTGGACTTAGATCTCTTTATTATCTGAAATTAGCCATAGTACCTCTCAAGGAATATATCAGTGTTGCTTCTTTGCCTCTCCTGTGGTCTTCAAACTGGACCTGTATAAATGTCAGTAGTGATTTGATGCATTTGTATGTAGTGTTTTGCCACTAAAAATATTACTAGTAAGGGAGTTGAAAGGGGAAAACTGAGATGTGGTTCCAAAAAATGTTAAGTTCTATGGTTTTAGAAATTTTATTATGTATTAAGTAATCTTAGTATTTCATAGGTAGGTAACCAAATTTGACTTAAGGTGATAATAAGAAAATAGTATATAAATTCCTTTCTAATAATGTAGGTAAGTGCTTAAATATGCCTCACAGTGGGCTGCTGAGAAAGACAGGCTGTTTTGTATGAATAGAGATCTTTGATTTCATATCAGAGGTACAGATTTGCCTCCCTTGTTATTTATTATTACACATGGATATTATTACAAGTAATTAGTTATTCAACTTGAAAGAATCATATTTATGATCTTACCAAGCCAGACACTTATGCACACCTTAATTAGTTATTTTGCAAAAACGAACAACTTGGGCATCCACTTACTCAGTATTTACACTATAAAATCACAGGAAAATTTCTAGTTGTGTGTGAGTATGGATTTATGTGTACATGGGTTTTGAAGAGCTCAGTTTAAATCTTTGCTTTACCTGAAATCTCAGAACAAGGTTTAAGTGTCACTTCAGTATTGCTAAGGATGGGAAAATTGTCTTCCATGGTTTGAAGTCTCTTGAGTTGGAGAGGGAACGCACATGATACACAATATTTTATGGAAAACTTCTTTGGTTTTGTCCGACTGATGAGTTTATAATCTGCGGAACTACAAACAATCGCAAGATTTTTTTGAACACTGTTCTGTACACAATTTGCTGTTTCATGTTAGGGGTTTTTTTGAGAAGATTTTATTTTTTCATATTCTTTTAGTTTATGATCATTTCTGAAGCTCCTAAAACACTGATGATTCGGCATAGTAACAGCATCTACAGATTTTGACACTTACTTAAATAGGATAAATTCCTGCAAGTTCTCACATCCATGTGGTAACCCCACAGCCTTCTCTTCTCCAGGCTGAATAATCACAATTCTCTCAACCTCTTTGTGTATGAGAGGTGTTCCATCCCTCTAATCATCTTGGTGGCCCTCCCCTAGACTTGTTCCAACAGGATATGTCCTTCTTGTGCTGTGGTCCCCAGACCTGGATGCAGTACTGCAAGGGCGCCTCATCAGAGCAGAGTAGAGGGGCAGAATCTTCTCTCTGGACCTACTGGCCATGCTGCTTTTGATGCAGCCCAGGGTATAATCAGCAACACGAACTGCAAGTGCACAGTGCTGGATCATGTCCAGTCTCCCACTCCCTAGCAGCCCCAAGCCCTCCTTACAGGGCTGCTTTTGGTCTGTTCATCCCCCAGCCTGTATTGATATGGGGGGTTGCCATAGCACAAGTGCAGCACCTTATACTTGGTGGTGTTAAACGTCATGAGATTCTGGTCCCTCTGGATGGCATCGCATACTTCAGGTGTGTCAATGGCACCGCTTATCTTTGTGTTATCTGAAAATTTGCTGAGGGTCCATTTGATCCCTTTATCCTTGTCATTAGCTACTGTCTTTTACTTTGTTTAAAAGCTATAACAGTTTAGTGTTTTGAGAGCTTCCAGTGGAAGGGAGACAATATCCTTGCTTTGTCCCTAGTGATGAAGAAATGAAGAGAATTACTGGGGACTGCGTGTCCATATATTTGAAGTTAAAAGGAGAGATATCCTCTTGTCTTACAGTTTATGAACTATCCATCATAAAATTGATAAAACTTTCCAATTAAAAATACTTTCTTTCTTTGCATTTAAACTGCCATATGTCAGTAAATTAAACCAGATATTCTTTTGTGACAATGAATGTAACATTTGTATACCTTTTTGAAATTCTCTGTGGTTTTTGTTTGCTAAAGGGAAGATGGTTGCCCGTTGTCTAACAACAAAAGTTACAAGAATTATTTCTCTTATGATGGAAGAAGAACACTGTGGAAATCATTGATTAGTGCCATAACTTCAAGTGGCAAAAGATGCAGAGTTTTTGGTGTGTTACAGAAAGCAAGTGATTTAAAAGTGATTTGTTTGTTGTTTTTGTTTGTGGGGGGGTTTTGTGGTTTTTTGGGTGGCTGGGTTTTTTTGTTGGGTTTTTTTTGACAGAAGTGTTGGGGCTTTGAGCAATCAAATCTACTGAAAAATTCCCTACTGTAGTGGGTTGACCCTGGCTGGATGCCAGGTACCCACCAAGCTGCTTTCTCATTCCTCTCTGCAACTAAACAGAAGAGAAAAAATATAACAAAGGGTTCATGAATTGCAATAAGGACATGAGAGATCCTTTGTGGACTCCTCTCCCTATGGGTCAGCAGTTCCTTGCCAGGACCCTGCTCCAACATGGGCCAATCATGAGGTCACAGGCTCCTTTCGGCATCTACCTGCTCCAGTGTGGGTTCCCCCACAGCCTGCAGGTGAATCTCTGCACGCCTGTGTTGCTCCATGGGCTGCAGAGGCACAGCTGCTCCTCCATAGACTTCACCACAGGCTGCAGGGGAACCTCATCTCTGCCACCTGGAGCAACTTCTGTCCCTCTCCTTCTATGCTGACCTTGGTGTCTGCATTGTTGTTCACATGTTCTCACTCTGCTCTTCTCTGTCTACAATATTCTTCTGCCCAATAGTATTTTGGCTTTTTTTTTTCTTCTTAAATATGATATCAGAGAGCTATTACTATTATTCCTGATTTAGCTCTGGCCAGCCAGTGGTCCATCCAGGAGCCAGCTGGTGTTGGCTGACATAGGGAAGCTTCTGGCAGCTCCTGGCAGAAGCCTCTCCTGTTACCACCCCTGCTACCAAAACCTGGCCACACAAACTCAATACACCTTCCCATGGCACAGAGGTTGGAACCAGATGATCTTCAAAGTCACTTCCTATCCAAACTATGATTACTTTGGGGAATTAATTCTTCAGGGTTTAAGTTACAGTACAATTCCTGTGTTCTATTAGATATATGAGAAAAACATGTGCAGCCAAGTTAGAAAGTATCAAGGGCAAGAGTAAAGCAACCATCATTTCATACATGTTAGTCAAACCAGTGCTGTGAAATAAAGGTTTGAGTCCATACTTGGTTTTCTTCATCATGTCTTTCAAAGACTAATATTGGCCAACAAATTACATGGTAAATTAATTGGATTGCTAAATTTTGTTTGAAACTATGAACTTAAGTAGTGATATTATTATACATATATCAAACATCTCACTTTCATACTGCATATAGTTTTATTTACTAATTATAAGAGACTTAATAAGAAAATGTATATGTTTTTTACTGAAAAAGAGAGTTTAAAAAAAGTGCAAAGTAACCTTGAAATTTCAAACAGTCACCGACTAATCTTAGCATGGCACCGTACAATGAAAGATATGTTGTTTGGTTAAAAGTTAAAGCATGAAGTCCTTCAATAAATGTTCCACAGCAAACAGAATGTGAGTCTCTGAGAAGCACAGCATCTGACAAGAAAATCTCCTCTCTCAGCCATAGCTTCTTCTTTTTTTCTATAGAAATCATTGAAAATGGATGAAACAGAGAAAAGGTTCCCTTTCCTTATAAAGATAAAAACACCAAGCCAGTGAAATTTCTTTTGCATGCTACAAGCATGAAAGAGCAAATTGAGTGTAACAAGTAAACACAAAGATCATGAATAAGATTTTTTGTTTGCTTGTTTGTTTGCTTTTAATGTTTTAGGGCCTTTAGCCAAATATTCTAATATCATGCTGTGCGAAAAAGACGTTAGTTTCTCTGCTTGCTGTGAGATGTTCCAAGTTTGGAAGAAGCCGTCATTCAGAAAAAGAAATGATGAAAGAATACATTAGCATGAATAACTCAGTATTCTCTACCAAGGAAAGAAAAAGCAAGTTATTTACATATAAAATAAAAAAAATGCACTCCAGCAATGAGTAAGTATCTAATATCAGTTTGAAAAAAGCCAATTTTAGGCTGGTGCATGGGGACGTTTACATGTGAATTCATAATTAATAATGAAGACAGTCAATTGCAGTGTTCAGTCTGCAGTGACCTAGCAGTGCATACATTGACATCTCTGAATAGAAACAAATTTATGCATTATCAAGCAAATTGAACTTCCAACTTGATAAGAGTTAAACATCTTATTAATAAGGACTAAGATAGAGGAGTTTCAGTGCCATTTTAGAGGAGGGGTAAATAAGACCTTGTAACAAGAGCAGAGCTTCAAGGAGAAGTTGCCAGCTCCAGTTTTGGATTGAACTCGTGGCTGCAGAGCAGTGGCTAAAGTCACTTACAAGGGGCTCATGGGAGCTTGGAAACCTTGGATCAGTGAAAGTTTGCCAGGACATGGAATGCCTGATCCAGAGAGATGACAGGTTCCGTTGTCCCATCTGGGCTGCCAAACTGATGCCTAAAATCAGAGGAAAAAACCCTCCAAACAAAATTAATAGAGACAAAAGAAAAGGTGCAGTACTTTAACGGAAGTTTCCAGACCAAAAAGAGAGAAAAATAGACCTTATTGCACCACATTTATGTTCATCAATTCTTGTGCCCCTCAATACATCCAGCCAGAGTTCGTCTAACCCCTGTGCCCTTCCCTGGATGTGTCCACACACCCCCCACCCCTGACATTCTCCAGGTTCTCTGGGCCTCTATTTTGTCTTGATACCTGTGCTATCTCCAAAGTAATGTTAAACATAGCTTCACCATTCATAGGAAAAGGCCTAACAAGTAACCATGCAGTCAAACTAAAACCTAAGAAATATGAGAGAAAAACCTCAGGGCATCTTTAGCATTTAAATAACGCATTTTCTACTTTAAACAAAATCATAGTAGAAGGATTCCACGAGAAAAATAGAAAGCCACAGACAGGAATTCTGAATCCTCTTTAAAATGCTGCTTCTGAAATCCTGATTTTCAAATGTTGCACTT
The DNA here is from genome assembly GCA_013399895.1 of Serilophus lunatus. Classification (NCBI taxonomy): domain Eukaryota; kingdom Metazoa; phylum Chordata; class Aves; order Passeriformes; family Eurylaimidae; genus Serilophus; species Serilophus lunatus. Next base: position 44,594 of record VXBA01002147.1, on the reverse strand, counting down.
CTTGCACTTCTAAAGAGAGAAAGAACAGAGGAACAGAAGAACATTCTGTTGTAGTTGTCGTGAAGCAGTAGTATATTTCAAGATCCAAGTTACTTTCCTCTCTAGCACTGCAACAGTGACAAATAAGTGATCTAGTTCCTATAGATTTAGGTAAATACATAATTTATGCAATTATTGAATTATATATTTGAAATTTTAAAATAAAGCACTAATTTCTAACATGATAATAAAGAACACAGTGATTTGTTTTATAAAAGCCAGTTTTCAAAGCTATTCAGCCTATTTGGCAGCTTATTACTAACTGTTCAAGCTTGCTTTCACAGTATAGTCTTGTCCTCATTTATTTTTTCTTGCTGCAACCATTAATCATAGGTTCTCTCATTCTTTTCATAAAGACTTTGCCAAAAGGAAAGCTTGTCAACTTTAGCATTTCAAGATACAGAGCACAGAAAGGAAAAGTTATTTTAATATTATGCGCTTTCATTATTAGTACTGATTCACTATTTTCTCTTGGCCTGTGTTTCAAACTCTGTATCTTGTCACTGATGGAGAGAGAAGGTTTTTCTGCACCCACTCTGAGTGAGTCGTTGTAAGCATAAAAGTTCAAGATAGAGCTGATAAGTTCTTCTCAAGGGGAATGTGTTAACACATTCTTGCCAATAAGCTTTAATTTCCTAAGCTCAGAGCTGTTGCATAGGATGAATGTGTTTAGCTAAAGCTTTAGCTAAAACTATTTATCTTGTTTCATGGCAATGATATTTTTGGAACCAATTTATGATTTTAAAATTACTTATTTTTCTTATTTTACGTGTTAAGTGTAACTATAGATGCATTTGACATCACATTGTGGAAGTGAATTATGATGTATATTGGTATGGCATTGATATGAGCAGACTAAGTTTGGGTTATTGAAGATACAATTTAAGGTTTAATTATAATAACAAATTTACATAATGAACTTATGCTTGATTTTACAAGTGGATGGCTGTAAAGATGGATCCAATAAAATATCTTTGCCTGTTTTACTGGCTGTATTTTCTTACTGTATAAATATGAAGGTTTAATAAAGTTTCTTCATTGCAGAATTGAGTTTAAAAACTACTTATTATTGTGGTACCTCTTTCAAATTTTGTATTTGAAATCACTTATTTGGTCAAGCATTTCAGTAGTTTAAAAGTATGTTTAATTTGAGGGAAAAAAAACCTCTGGAGCTGATAGCTCCACTACATGACAATGAATGCACCTAAAAAGTCACATGAATCAGAAATCCAAATCTATGTTGTCTGAAATACTTGGCTAGTGTCATTTTAATTCATTCTTTGTTTTCTTCAAAGAATGAAAATTTCTCATTCTTTTTATCGTATTTCACTGTGATTTAGTTGAAGTAAAAACCTCAGTCAGAAAGTTAGTTCATAGAAGCAGGAGACTTAGAACAAGAGGTTTTTCTGCTCTTTAAAGTATCATTTAATCTCTGCTATATTGCTTGTGAAAAAAAGTGTTTGTATTAATAAGTGTTCTCTTGCTAAATATTTAGAGATTTTAAGCATCTTTGAGTAGAAGTTGTAGAAATGTTAAATATTTTTATTGTTTTCCTTTAGCAAAAGTGCTCTGAGAGTTTTCACATTCCCTTGTTGTTTTCAGAAAATTCTTTTCAAAATGCAAATCTGTGTTTTCTGAGCATCTTTTAACTTTATTTATGTTTAAAGGTTTTTAGAGCCTTGGGACCATAATCCAAGGGAAGCAAGCTGCCAGTACATGTGGAGCTTTCACAGCTTGGTAGTAAAGCAGTCTAGTATGTGCTAAATCAAGTCTTTTGTTTGTAATTGTAAGGACAGGTCCAATGAAGGCAGCTGTACTAACGCTAAAGTGACGTTTATGGGCAATAAAAGACACACTTTTGACGTAACACCTCTTGGATCTTTGAACAGAGGAAATAAAGTGGATATACTGTAGTAAGTATATTACCTTGTGAATGCATGCGTACAGCAGAGGCATTGGAGCTGGTTGCAGTGTGTACTTGTATACAGGATGACGAAGAGACAAATGTGTCACTAGGAAAATATCTTCCCATTGCCTCAGTGAGTCATGGAAATACTGATCTGCCCTACTACCTCCTAGTGTTAGCAGTGCTCCAATACTACCAGAAGAAAGACTTCATAGCAGAGCCAGAGCTGCTCTCAGATTTTCTGAGACCTTTCAGAAAATAGGTGATATTTGGATCTCATGTTTCTCTTTTCCTTCACCACAACTATTTCATCCATTTTTGCTTCTTACAGAAACAGAGACACTATGAGATTCAATGAGACCTCATACATGCTGGATGTAGCCCCACTGTTTTGGATTGGCTCTATATTTTATGTAAACCCAGATAGGCAAAATCCACGTGTTCCAGTTAATTAGATCAAGTTCGTGCTAGAGTGCATTTTAGAACCAAATTCAGGGTTCATACTTAAATGATTTTCTTGTAGATATATTACTTACCTTGTTCTCATAGACAAAAGCCAATAAAAGTATGTAAAGTTAACCATTTACCTTGATAAACACCACCAGATGCAGAAACAGGATGACAGAGTTAATAAAAAGGGGCTTGTGAATTGAATAAACGTACTGATAAAGTTACCTTTAATTGGAATGATAAGCATATCCACAATGATCTTACTGGAGGAACATTTCCTGGATGAGGCAAGAAATAAGGGAGTTTACATCCTCAGCTCCTAATTTTTTAGTGAAACTCATTTGTAAGGTAAATAATGAGATATATTACATTTCAACTATCCAATTTTATCATGCAAAATTACATGCAGGAAAGAAAATGCATTTGTTGAGAAAATCAAATCCTTCTTTTCCATCTTCATCCATTTTACTTTAATCTTGATCATGATTTCCTTCCTCTGCTTGTTGCTCTTTCTACTGTAATTGATTTCTTTTATTTTTATATGCAAATTGCTTTTTAGTACCATGAGTCTAAGGTAAATTCCAAAGGACATCATAAGCATTTATTTGTGTTCTTTACATTTGGCTTCCTCTTACTTGGGGCAAATTTCAGACTTTTGTGATTGAATCTATCTCCCTCGACCACCTTAAAGTAGAACACAAAAGTAGAGATTGATTTTATGAAGGCTCACCTGCACAGAGCAATGAAGGTATGGTAAATCCCAGTGTGAATTTACAGCATTCACTAACTAGATGGGTAAAAACATTTGGATTGCTCATGGAAGATCATTAGTTCATTCTGCCCACAGAGAGCACTGGCCATCACATCACCATGTGACAAGTAGAGTCCAATCTGCTTTACACAGCTTTCAGCAGGGGCAATTAGGTTGTGCTCAGCATGGCACCATGTGTTGCTACAAAGATTCCTGCTGGTTCAGAATGTGGGCAGACTACAGCTCTTATCTGTCAGCAAAATACCTTCATAGGCTTAACCACAGAGTGCCTTTAGGCAAAGGAACTTACTCTACTTGGAAAAAAAAAAAAAAAAAAAGGAAAAAGTATCTGGCATTTGGTTTATAGTAAAAGTGAGAATTCAGTGAAAAATAGCCAGTGTGCTTAATTTTATTGTGCATTAACATTTGTTTGTGAGTAGATAGCATATAGTTTCATAGTATGGTTCAGCTGATATACCTCCATACTTAGACTGGAAAAATTGTCCCTCATACTCCTCTGCTCCAGTTCCCATGGGAATGCTTTGCCATGCTGCCTTGGACCAGCACAGTGATGCATCTAACAGACCTGTGTAATTTGTTACGCTGGCAAAATCCCCCTAGTGATTCTTTTGTCTTTGTTTAAATACTTTCACAAATTTATAATGATTGAGGAGAGTGTTAGTCACCAGTGTAAGGTTAGAAGTAGCACATGACAAGTGGTAACTTGAAATTAGAGCTATGATGAGCATTCTAACTAGCTCATTTGTACTGTAATCCATATCCTCAATCTTCAATAAAAAAAGTTTTAATATTTAATATTCTCACAAATTCAGAGGAAGTGGCATTAGGATAAGGAACAGAAGCATCAGAAATTATCTGACAAAAAGATTCTCATTGGAAAATACTGAAATTTATATTCTTCGGATTAATAAATGAACTTTGCAGAAAAATATCAGAGCTTTCCTACACATTCATTATGGTTTCAAGACAACTTTTTAAGATACCGTTTTAAGTCAACCTGAGGTAAATGATATAATTCAACTTTCAAACAGCGTTACTCAATGAAATTAGTGTCATTCTGATTCCCACCAATAACCTCATTATATGAGGGGAAAAGGAGATTGTTGCTTGTTTATTGGGCTTTTTCGCCTTCTAAAATGGATAGTCTTCAGAAAACAGGTAGAATATTTGTTGTTTAGAAGATATTCAAAGCTTGAAAACAAGGACAGTGGTAAGAAGCACTAGCCAGAAGCAAAAGGAGAAAGCTTTCATATGCAGGATATAACTTCCATAAAAGATTTTCTCCTGACATGTTGTAATTAAAAAAAAAAAAAAAAAAGAAAAGAAAAAAAGGCTTCTTTAGTTTAGAAGAAACTTTCACATTTTCATGAAAAATGAAGATTCTTTTGTGTTTCTGCATAAAGTTTTAGCTAATAGAGTAACTTAAATTTTCATACAGACTAGAAATACATTCACTTTTGCAGGTTTATTTCAGTTGTACAAACAATTTCAGTGGTCTTGCTCAAAAAAAAGTTACAGTTGCTTTGTACTGCTGATAGGTTCAGACCACATAATTAATAAAAACATTTTCACTTGCCATTTTAATGATCTTTCCTTTTTATATTTCATTTCTTTACTGTGAAAGTTAGTGCCAACTCACTTCATAAATTTCTGAAAAGTCAGTGTTATTTGTGAACAACATGGTCAAAATAAAATATGCCAAATACACTACCTTGAAACTAAAAGACCTCACTATGGTGAGAGATGAGGAAACATTGAAACTGTACCTGATAATACATAACACAAGGCTTTCTCCATTACCTTTAAGCCACAGTTCCTAATGATTGTTCTTTTTTGTGAAGGCATCTGTCAGATTTCTCTCAGATCCATCGCTGTAAAGTGCTTTGAACAAAAATGAATTGCAAACCATCTTTACGTTCTCATTTTCTGATATATGACATGGGAACTTTTGTTCTCTACTCTGTTCATGTGTGGAGAAATGAGCAAAGGAAGCACTTTCTTTCTTTAGCCTTTGGTTTTGCTTCAAATCTTTGAAGTATAAACAAATGTTGCTTTGAAGTAAATACGAAAATCTACCTCTTTAAAACAGGTAGATCCCCTAAGCTTTGGCTTTCCTTATTAGTAATATAGAAGACATTATCAGGTCTCACTGATGAAAGGTTTACAGTATTTCACACACCTAATGGCCTTTTTTATTTCATGACCAAATTAAATTGAAGCCAAACTGCTATTTTTCCTGTCTGATAGTGGCTTCTTTGCCTGACAGATACACTTTTTTACAATCTCAGTCTTCCATTTAGTATATCAGCCTTTCATGACACCATTAACTTCCATAAAACATATCATAGAGAGGAAAAATAACTGAGAAGTTGTATGTATGTGTCAGTATTCTTCTGTATTATACTTCAGGTTTATGTGGTGCTTTTTTCCCATTTGATATTCATTTGCTCTTGTTTAGAACTTTTGCAACTATTCTTGTGTTAAAAATATTAAACACATTTGATTTGGACAGTCATAGTTAAGAATGAGATTTATAGTACTGGCGACTGGCAGTCTTCTCTCCCACATCAGCAGTGGGGATCTGGAAGAAATGTCATCAATTTAATAGTCTATTTGTGGCTCACAGGGCTGTTGTGGGTGGGAGTAGGAGCTTGTTTCAATCCACGAGTGCAGAGAAGGGTCAAATATATCTGGACTGAGATTAAGAGATTAAGACGTAAACAAGGTGTAGTGGTTTCACCCGGGGTGGATGCCAGGTACCCTCTAAGCCAATCTCTCACTCCCCTCTGCAAATGGCATAGGGAGAGAAAATATAATGAAAGTCTTCAGCAGGTGAGAAAAGGATCAGAAAAGATTCCTCAATGATCACTGTCACAGGCAAAACAGACTCTGTGTGGGGATATTAATTAAATTAATGACTAACAAGATCAGATCTTGAGAATGAGGAGCTTAAGAGACACCTTTTCCCCTTCCCCCCTCCTTCTCCACGTTCAACCTCCTCTTCCCCCAGCAGTGCAGGGAGACAGAGAATGGGGGTTATGGTCAGCTGTTGTTTCCTGCCACTGCTTAGAGAGAGGAACTGTCTCCCATGGGAGACAGTCCTTCATGAACTACTCCACTGAGAGTCCATCCCATGGGCAACAGTTCTTCAGACACTGCTGCCACATTGGGTCATTTTCCACAGGGTGCAGTCCTTCAGGCACAGGCTGCTCCAGCGTGGGCCCCTCACAGGCCACAAGTCCTACCAGGAGAATCCTGCTCCAGTGTGGGCTCCTCTCCCCACGGGCTACAGGTCCCTGCCAAGACCCTGCTCCAACATGGGCCTCCCACAGGGTCACAGCCTCCTTCCAGCATCCACCTGCTCCATTGTGGGGTCCTCTGGGGGCTGCAGGTGGATCTCTGCACTCCTGTGATCCTCCATGGGCTGCAGGGGGACAGCTGCTTCACCGTGGTCTGCTGGTGGATCTCAGCTCCGGCTCCAGGATCACCTCCTGTCCCTCCTTCTGCACTGACCTTGGTGTCTGCATTGTTGTTCACATGTTCTCACTCTGCTCTTCTCCAGCAGCCATATTCATCTAAACTAACTTTATTTTCCCTTCTTTCTTAAATACGTTATCACAGAGGCGTTACTTTAACTTCTGATTAGCCTGGCCTTGGTCAGTGGTGGGCCCAGCCTGGAGCTGGCTGGCATTGGCTTGCTGGACATGGGGGCAGCTTCCAGCAGCTTCTTGAAGAGGCCTCCCCTACATTCCCCCCCTGCTGCTACCAAAACCTGGCCACAGAAATCCCAATACACAAAGTCAAAGGTTGGTAACCAACATAATTTCCTTTTATTTATTGTCAAGGAAGAGAGCCAGGAGGAAAATCGGGAAGTAGGAAAAAGCAAAGAGGAACTACAGAAAGCAAGTGATAGTCACCACCATGAATCCAGCGACATTCCATTGATCACTTCTTCTGTGTTTTGGTGGGGAGAGCTCTGTCTAGGCTTGCTGAATTCTCATTTACATATAGGCTAAAGCACTGCGCTGTGTGACAGCATTTAGGCAACCTGGCCCAGACTTGAGGACCGTGACAATGGCACATTCACCACATAGATATTGGTAGTCTTGTGACATTCATGTGATATATGCAGTTCACTGTGCATGTGGACTGTTTACTTGTGGTAACACAGGCACACAGAGTCTGTAGGTTCAATTAATTGCCATTGTCATGGTGCCCTGCACATTGAAGATCTGCTGTTGCAACTGCCCTTCAACTGCAGATCTTTCTGATGGGGCCAGGAAATGGTGAAAAATGTCACCCTTTAACAGTTCTCCACAAAACTTCACAAAAAATTTATTAGGGAAGCCATCCTGTTGAATCCTTAGATGCAGAAGGACCCCCTTGCTTTCCAAGCTCCTTCTCAGAGAGGAGCCTAGGTGCAGCTGGATCCAGTCTTAGCCTCAGACTCTGTCAATGGTTTAAGTCTAAGGAGTTATAGAGGTGTGATTGAACCTACAACTTTGTCCCACGGGATTGAGAATGGCAAATCAGATATGTTTATATAAAAATGAATTATTTTTTATGATAATCAGAATTATTTACTACACAATAGAGATGCTAAAACTACTAGTATAATATAAAATAGTAGAGTGTACTATTTTAAAGGAATTATATTAAAGCAATTAAATTAAGTCTAGTTAAAAAAGATACTAAGTAGAGATAGATGTTATTCACCCATAGCAATGAATGTGGGCAAATCTCATTTGCTTATTGTGGTGGAGTAACCTCAAAGGCCATCCCCACCCAAGGGAGGAATCTCCACATGCACTCCTAGAAGGGTAATATTAGAAGAACCTGCTGTTTGAAGTGGGACTGGACTTTTATAGTATAAAGTGATTGACTGTCAGTCATGTGTCCCCAGGAGAGGTGTGCCGTGTTAACATTTTTTGATAAGAGTGCTTTACCATATCTGCCACATCTTTACTTCACTATTAGGATGTTTAGCTTTGGGGTTGATGAGTCAGACTGGTTTTAGTATAATTCAACACCAAAACCACGAAATGCCCTCTCGGTTCACCACTGATATCTTTGCAAGATAGGGCATTGTTCGAGTTGTTGTACCACATTCCAGGTAAAGCATCCTGCTACATGGAATTTGGAAGACAAACTTGAAGAAAATGAGCTTTTGTTAGCTGTCAAGAATGGCTTAAAGAAGATGAAAAAATAGCTGAAAGGAGTATGTAAAGACAGTAACTAGGAATCAGGAAATTTGAATTTTATTTCTGAATATTTCTGTAAAATCTTCTTTGACTTGAGTGACGCCACAAAACTATTTTTTTAATATGAAAGACATGCTCAAGGTAATTTTTGGATTCCAAAAATAATTAATTTTTTTTTTTTGTAAAATAACTTAGAGAATTGAAAGACATATACATAACATAGGTTACATTTAGTCTTGTCAATGTATTTATATAGTGACAGTGTAGCACAGGTACATAAAAACTCTACATGGGCAAGGATGACTTTGAAAAATCTGATGCACATTCACAGTTGAACCGTATGTAGTCTCTAACTCAAGAAAGTGAGAAATAGTAAGTGATAGCAACAAAAGAGCACTATCCAGAAAAATCTGAAATATCATCAAAGCTCCTCCAAATCAATTTTTTTTCCTGCACTGATTTTTCCTCTGTGGTTCACTCAAGGGTATACTGAGAAGTTAATTATTTGTGGAAAGAGAGAGGAAGTTTATGGAACAGTAAATGGTCGTTGCTTTTTAAAAACAAAGATATTCTCTAAAGTAGAGCCTTTTGTTACTGTTGTTTAATCTATATAACTCTGAAGAGCCAGCCTGGAAATCATCCAGGAGGATCTACCCTGGAGTAGATTATTCCTATATTAATTTAAGGAAAAGGAATCTTCTTAAATATGTCAGTGTCATAACCCACAAAATCAAGATTTGCAAATAATAAATTTTGATTTTAAATATCAATGTATCAGAAAGGGACTTAGGAGTATTGTTTGGTAGGAAACTTAACATAAGCCAGCAGTGTGCCCAGGTGGACAAGAAATCCAATGGCATCCTGATCTGTATCAAGAATAATGTGACCAGTAGGACAGGGAAGTTACTCTTCCCCTGTACTTGGCACTGGTTATGCCTCACCTTGAGTACTGTGTCCAGTTCCGGGCCCCTCAGTTTAAGAAAGATGTTGAGTTGCTCGAATATGTCCAGAGAAGGGCAATGAGGATGGTGAAGGGACTGGAAGACAAGCCCTATGAGGAGCAGTTGAGGGAGCTGGGGTTGTTTAGCCTGGAGAAGAGGAGGCTCAGAGAAGACCTTATTGCTCTCTTGCAACTACCTTAAGGGAGGTTGTAGCCAGGTGAGTGTTAGTCTCTTCTCTCAGGCAACCAGTGACAGAACAAGAGGACACCGTTTTAAGCTGCATCAGGGGAGGTCATGTCAGGAAAAACTTTTTCACAGGGTGATTTCCCATTGGAATGGGCTGCCATGGGATGTGGTTGTATCACCATCCCAGGATGTGTTTAAGAAGAGATTGGATGAGCTACTTAGTGCTATGATTTACATGATGGGATGGTGTTAGGTAATGGGTTGGACTCAATGATCTCAATGGTCTTTTCCAGTCTTATTAATTCTGTGATTGTGTGATTCTGTGACATAGAATACATAAGGGATTTTATGGAAAATTTTTGACTTTGGATCTATTGAAACAAAATTCTGCTACTAGGTGTAGAGTTCAGGTGCTTTTCAGTGCGCTCACATACACTTTGAGAGGAATTATAAGTATCGTTATAACTTCTGGATTTGATTTTGGGTCTTGATAAAGAATAAGAGGTTAGGTTTCATTTCTCTGTTCTACTTTAAACATCTTTTGTGTTTGTTGGAAACTTTTGGTGTAACAGTATGGTATGACATTGTGTATAATAAATTTCTATTATTAAATATTATGTATTCAGCTATTGTTTGTTTACTCTGCAACGAAAAAATATATATTCATCCCACCTTAGCTGAAAATACTACATGTAGGAGAAACTGCTCTCTGAAATTGCTTCACTCCACTGATTAAAGGGACACTCTCAATGGTAAGCTCTTTTTACGATTTAAACAGCTAAGGTTGTGTAATATGATTCTCACCAAAATGAACATTGAAGAAAAGAACAGTAGTTTGAAATGTAAGCCTAATCTTCAAATCTACTGTTTGAAGCAGTGCAGGATTCCAAGACAAAGATTTCTTGTAAAACTGTTTAACAATACTAAAACTGCAGAAAATTTTTAAGCAGTTCCATGCTCAAGACACTTTGGACTATATTTTAAGTTCTCTGTACTTAGATTATCCACCTCTAAAGCTGTCAAAATGCTTTTTTCATATCTCAAATATTTCTGTAATGGAGAACATTCTCATCAGTCATCCTTGCACTTGAGAGAGAGTTAAGCATACAGGTTTTGCAATAAAGAAGCATGATAGCAATTTCCTTTCTTGAGATTTCTGAAGTACGAGCTGGCACTGTAGTGTATCATCTGTCACTTCTCACTGTTCTCCTGCAGAATCCGAGATAGGTTCTGGATTGAACTGAATTGTCCATTCTTAGATAAAAATAAAACTATTCTGAAAATAGTTGGAAAATAAGAAATGGCCTCAAGTTGTGCCAAGGGAGGCTCAGGTTGGATATTAGGAAAAATTTCTTCACTAAAAGACTAGTTATGCATTGGAACAGGCTGCCCAGGGAACTGGTTAAGTCACCATCCCTGGAAGTGTTCAAAAAGCAACTGGATGTGGTACTTTGTGATATGGTTGAGAGGGCAGGATGGGATTCGGTCAGAGGTGGGACTTGATGATTTTGGAGGTCTTTTCCAACCTTAGTGATTCTATGATTTAATTGCTTTCTACCATGATGAAAGAAGAAAAGGAAGGACATTTTTTTCTGATAGTTCAGTAGGCGTATATTTACTGGATCAAAAAGTGATCTGGCTTCCATAGAAGTTTAAGTTTTATGGCTTTTGCCTCAATTTTAGTCCTTTTATAGCTAAAGTAAGAAAGCCTACAAAATGCATCTTTTAGTAAAAAGTACCTTTTAGTACCTTTTAGTACTAAAAGCACCTTTTAGTAAAAATACCTTTTCCACAAAGAAAAAATTATATACATCTCTAAAGAATTTAGACACTAAAATTAGCTCTGAGCTCATGAGTTTAGGTTTCCAGTGTGGGAAGAAATGTTAGATCATTGTCTATTTGTAATCTTGCTCTTTCCTAAAATAAAACCTATGTGATTTATGCATTTATCTTGAGGTTTAGTGGGAACTGTGAGAGCTGACGTATGTGTTTGAATGAAGATGTATAGCGGTTTCTTTTTCTGACATATGAGCCATGTGCTGTGTGCATGTTTCTCTGTGCGCTGGAATGTGGCCAAGGCCCTGCATTCCCCTCTAAATCCACCAGAAAAGTCTGATACCCCTTTTCTTTCCACAAACTTCCTCCACTTTGTCCAGTGCACTGGGAAGCACTGTGTGTGGGTGAAGGTTTTTCAAAAGATGTCAGCAGTAGAAGTGGATTTTCATACCCAGCAGTGACAATGAGCTTCTGGGTGATGGTAGAAAAGAGACCATTTTGCCATGTATGATTATTTTGACAGAGACCTTGTCATTCATAGATGATGGTTGTGGGTCCCTTCCAACTCAGAATGTTCTGTGATTCTGTCCTTGGCTTGTAGAGTCAGACCTGAAAAAGAGATTGCTCTGTCAAACTGAAGTGTTCAGGAGCTTGGATTTCTTTTTATTTGTCCTTCATGCTGCCAATTTATACTCAAGTGTAAGACTATTATTATAGAAGGTCATGGGAAAATTTTTACTTTCAAACTCCTTTTGACCAAAGAAAAATACTCTTTTTGTATTACAAAATATAGTCCTGTTTCAACTGTAGAACTTTAGAAAAATTGCTATTTTCCTCAATAAATACTAGTCATACTGTTCATTTTATTCTCTATGTAAATTGTGTTCTTCATTGAGCACTGTCCAGAATTCCCAGGGATGAAGACAGGGCTGCCTAATTTTTGAGAAGCCCATGTGGTGCTTCCTGCATTGAGATTTACCAATAGAAAGCTGTATTAAGGAAGATGTTCTTCCTCCTGCTGCCTGCGTCTGTGAACTGACTGCTTTGCAAATGGTTGCAGTCTGTAGTGCTGATCTAGAATCAATGAATAGAGATGAAGAAGTGTTTTTGTTTTGATGATGAGTGCAAAGAAGAGAGAAAATCCAGCACGGACAATACAGCATTGATTCAGAGATAGCATTCATTGCATTCCGGTTAATTTCTAATTGTTATGACTCACTTTGTATATTAGACTGAGTTGATGAATGTGCTTTAGAGTCTGTTAATGAGTAGTGAATGTGGCATTTAGTAACACTGCTCACTGTATAGCTGGCAGAAATGTCACAGTTCAGTCACAGTAATCAGAATTCATTTGTGACCTGGATAATCTCATCTGGTGTCAAAATTCCTTGGGACAAGCACTTTGTACACAGAGCTTTCTCTTATAACTACACAGGATCAACTTTTAGAGTAGCAAAGTAGTTAGCTGCTTAGGATGGCAGGTCTCCCAGGCACTACAGTTCATACTTAGTTTAAGCCTCCAAAATTAAGTGAGCTTTCCAGTTGCAGAATTCCAGTTTTGAGTTAGTACTTGTTGAATCAAGAGCGCAAAGGGACCAAGGCTGGTAACAATTAACCAGGTAAGTAAGTGTTTTTAGAGAGAGTGTATTTTTTCTGAAATTCAGCTGGACCTATTTTCTATTTAGGTGACTAGATTAATTTCTTGGGAATTTGATTTCAGAATAAATATTTTTCTAGGTAAGAAAGAACACTTTCTGTTATGGATATGATATTTGAAGTTATGAAAAGAATCCAACTTTTAAAGTCATCTCTATTTCCAAAACATTATCTGACTTAGTCAAAAGAATATTCCACAAACTTATTCATTGCTAAGAGTGAATTCTGCAGTTGTGGATTTTCAACCAAACTTTTTTTGATCTGGTCTGTGGCAATGAATGCTGCTTTTCTAACAGGTGGCCAGCCTAGCTTAATTTTTGATTACTTGTTCTTGAGCTGTACCAATACACAATTTTCTTTAGGAATCTAAAAATAGCCGTGATTCTAAAAAAATGATCCCATTTTGATCCCATTGCTTATTTCCTGCTATATCAGAACACTAAACTCATCTTTGATCATGGATTTACTTCTGTGATAATGACAGCAGTCTAGAGTGGTAGAAATAAAAAGGTTCATGGAGGTCTTTAAACTGCTTACTTTAGGAATAGGCTAGCGTATTTCATTGGACATAATAACTTTAAAATAATAACCTTCATTAAAAGCATTCATATTTACTTAAAATCAGTGTGCACTTGGGCAGCTGTCTATGGATATGGTTTTACTTTTTAAAAGAGACTATCTTATGTACAAGTTATTAGAAAAACAGTGATTTTATACATAATATTTTAATAAATACTTCAGACATAGCTGTTCTGTTCTAGTTTAAACTAACAAAAATCTGTCGTTCAGTTTTTCATTACTTTTTTTCCCTTTTCTCTTGGTAATTTAACAGTCCTTAAATGTGAGTGCAGAGGTGCTTTAATCCAAATGTATTGTTACATTACACTATTAGGTTGACTTGGTAGAAATGACAATCTGATTTTATGTGTTCTGAAGAAATATAGCTGTATAGATGAGAAGCTGTAATAATAATAGAGACTAAAAAAAGTCATTGTCTTTTATCACAGTAACAAGAACAGAGGTTCAGCAGTAGACAGTGTTTAATTAGTTTGTTAGTTACAAGTAAAAAATAAAGATATTAATACAGCAATGATCATAAAAATCATATTAATATTCAGCCTCCTGCAGAGGCTCCATTAACCTTGCCTAAGAGTTTTAAAAGCATATGACAAGTTCTCATCCTTTCTATACAAGGGAACAGATTCATTTTACTCTTGAAGAAAACATCCCACTGCTTATGTGAAAAAAACAAACCACAGCTCCAGAATTAATTAGGTGGTACAGACCAGGTACACTGTAGTAGATGGACATCTAGAATACCATGGGTATTATAATAAGTAATTTCAGTAAGCAAATCTTAACTGTATGTTTTCTGAAAATGCTTTCGGGGAGCACATGGAAAAAGCCATAGTTTGAGTTATGTGTGGAAACAGAAAACGTCAACTTTAGAGTGTGTTCTTTAATGAGGGTAAGAGTGAAGTTGGGTAAATAAATATTGACAAACACAGACACAAGCTGGTAAAAAAGATTTTTTCTTTTCTTTAGCCTTCAGAATAACAACTGAGTTGAATTGTGTCTGCCTTGGCAATCATATCTAACATATGCTTTGGAATTAAGGCTAAACCTGTGCTAGATTTGCGGTATTAGCTAATATTCTCTTTTTAATGTTTGTTTACCTTATAAGCTTTTTAACCTAATTTCACAGAAAATGCTGCCCCATCCAATGGTTCTTGAATTATCTATTTGCTCTTTCAAGAGCCATTTGTGCTTTGGAGAATTTCAATCTATGATTTTAAGAAGTGATTTAATATTTCAAAATGGTGAAGCCTATAAAAGCTTTTTGCCTTTTTTTTTTTTTTAACATAAAATAACCTACACAAATTAAATAAAAACATTCTTTTTCCTGCTTCTAATGTAAACCAAATGAAATATTACTACATTTTTTCTCAGTAGTGTGGTGGTTTGGCACCACTGTTTTCACTAAGGGCAAGCTGAATAGTGACGAGAAGACTGAACAGAATTTTGAACATCAGGGAAACAGTTTATTCGTCTGGAGCTCAACCGAAGAAAGATAACAGTTTAAGGAAACTCCAGATTAACGCAGAATTAAACCCAACAAAAACCACGTGAAAGGGAAAAAAGAAAAAAAGAAATAAGGGAACTGCTTTCAAAGGCCAGGCAGGCTGGCCCAGGAAAAGCAGTGGGAAGGGAAAGCTGCTTCCTTCTTCTCTCTCCCTCTCTCTGGTGGTAGCCAACTCCCAGCCCTTGAAGTCTCTGAAAAATACAACAGAGTGCAAGGTCCTCCCCCCAACCTAGGATGTTATTTGGGGAAGCTTTCAACCTTCAGTTGGGTTGGCTTGGCTCTGATGCTGATGAGGGTGCTGATGAGGGTGATGAGGCTTGACCCACGAGGCCTGGGAGTCGTAGGAGAGGGGCCGTGCTGCTGCTGCTCTCCAGCTTACAGGAAGCCAAAGAGAGTGAACTTCCATTGTTTCGGGCTTTTAAGCTCTCCAAGTCCCACATGAATCTTGCAGTCCTCTTCCCGGCTTCGCCCCTTCGGATTGGCCAGCAGTTCGGACTCCACCTCCCCCTTCTAGATTCCCAGCTCCAACAAAATGGCAGTTCCGGCCAAAATTTGCGAGCCAATGGCCCCAGCGCCATCTTTTACCAGCCGCAGGATGGCTGCCGCCTCTCCAAGGCACATGCCGACCATGGAGACCCTCGAAAAGGGGTCTCCAAGGGCTGCAGGAACCACCTGGGCAGCCACCGCACCCATCACACCGTGCGGGGGCCATTCCCAGGGCTGCTGACACCGCAGGGCCCCCCACTGGGCTTCCTCGTGGCAGTGCGGCGGCCGGCGCCAGAGGAGGAAGGCATGCATGCAAGAGCAGCCACTGCGAGGGCCCGGAAAAAAAAATGGTGAACACCCCTCACAGCACCACGTCCCGCCGTGGAGCTGCGAACTAGAGTCCGCAGCCCGCCGCCTCTGCCCCACTCCCCGCAAACCCCGCACTGGCACCAGCCCCGTCACTGCCCTGCACACCGCGGGCTCCTGGCCCCGCTCCGGCCCCGCACACTGCAAGCTCCACGCCGCGCCTTGTCCCGGGGAAAACCAGCGGTGAGTCGGGGGGGGAAGTGAGGGAAGGTTATTAAGGAAAAGGAAAACTGAAAAAACAGGGTTTATACCAAAAACGGGGATCCCTTCCCCTCCCTCATAAGAACCCCCAACACCCTCCCCCCAGTGGACCCAGCACCCCCCTCTCCTCCTAAACTCCCACAGGTAGTCATGACTTTTCTCTAATATTGCTTGTAATTTCAAGCTATTATAAGTTTAATCAACAGAGAGCAAAGTTAGATGCAAGTTTTTCTTCTGCTAGATGGTTTTATAATAGGAATCTAGAATGTAACATTTTATTTGGCCCTTTTTTTAAAAAAATGCATAGTTTTATGTGATTATAGATCTTCATATATTGAATAGCTTCTTATTTTCTGAAAAAAAAATCAAAAAACACCAAAAGCAAAAACATGTTATGGGCACAGACTTTTTTCCTGAAATATCTTCATAAAGGCATGGGTCAATAAAAGTTATTTAAAAATTATTTTTAAATATGTTAACTTAGGAGTCAGAAGAAACACCAGTGTCTTGTCTTTGTTTGAATGAAATTTCCTACAGCAGATTTGTTGCTCCAAAGGCTTTTCAAGGGAAGGCTAAATACTGTGCTTCTCACCCTACCATTATGTCTCTCTCCTTTTCACTGCTAAAATGTCTCTCCACAAAAGCTAGAAATGCAAAAATCATTCTTTTACACATACCACACTTGTTGAAACATCAGCCACATGACATGACCTTCCTTCTAGTCTTCTAAATAGTTTTTGTCACTCATCCTCAATGAGACTTCTGTTTTTCAGAATACTACAACTTGTCATAAAAATTACAAATAATTTGCCTTCATACTGACAGTTATAGGAAGCATGAGATTCTAGACATCTGGATGATGTGGAGAGAGCAAAGGATTAAATAGTTTTCTGTCAACTACCAGCAATCCGTTGTGTCTAGTGAAGAGTACAGCTTCTTTACTCTAAGGCACTGAAGTTCTCAGTGCTTACCCATACCTCATGAAATGTTGGAGTATTTTTGATTAGAATTTGTATCTCAAAATCTGAAACAGTAATGCGTGTAAGTACTGCTTGCAAGTGTTTTCCCACTTCTCTGAGAAGCCTGTGCCCAACCACTCTCTGGGGGAAGATCCTTTTTCTAAACTCCAACCTAAACCTCCCGTGACACAACTTCAGGCTGTTCCCTGGTTACCACAGTGAAGTGCCTGTCCCTCCTCTTCCCCTCATGAGGAAGTTGTAGCCTCCTCTTCTCTGAACAGGCGAAGTGACCTTGGCTGCTCCTCATACAGCTTCTCCCTAAAGCCCTTAGCCATCTTCATTACCCTCTAGATACTCTCTGACAGCTCAGTATTATATTGCAGTGACCAAAACTGAGGTTGGTCAGAACATTCTGCTGTCCTCTTAATGCCCTTTCTAGTGCAGTCTGTGCTTGTGATTTGTCTCATTTTTAATGTGTAAGTTTAAGGTATGTGAACCTTTTTTGGAAGAGACCTGTGCATGCTCCCTTACCAATTTTGAAACTGTGGGTCCCATAAGATTAAAAGTACTGGACCATAATTTGCACCCAAACATTCATGTTGAGAACACTCAATCTATTGAGTAAAAGAAATATGCACTCAGGGGAGAACTTCAGGGGCTTTTTTACTTATATATATGAATAAAGTTATGATATACATGTCAGATTTCTGCAAAAGTAGATTAAACTCCTTTATTATCTTGTTTTATCTAAAGAGGCTTTCCTTTTGACTTGACAAGATCATGATTTTATTGCAAATTATTCTGAATAATCAGGTACTGGGAAGGATAGTCTAAAAATGGAGAAAACAGGAAAAAGAGACATAGGCTGGGGTCGGTGTGGCTGGAGGATGCCCAGGCAGAGAGGGACTTGGGGGTGCTGGTTGATAGGAAGCTGAATATGAGTCAGCAGTGTGCCCAGGTGGCCAAGAAGGCCAATGGCATCCTGGCCTGCATCAAGAATAGTGTTGCCAGTAGGACCAGGGAAGTTATCCTTCCTTTGTACTTGGCACTGGTTAGGCCACAGCTCGAGTGCTGTGTCCAGTTCTGGGCCCCTCAGTTTAAGAAGAATATTGAGTTGCTGGAGCATGTCCAGAGGAGGGCAACGAGGATGGTGAAAGGGCTGGAGCACAAGCCCTATGAGGAACGGCCGAGGGAGCTGGGATTGTTCAGCCTGGAGAAGAGGAGGCTCAGGGGTGACCTTATCGCTGTCTATAACTACCTGAAAGGAGGTTGTAGTCAGGTAGGGGTCGGACTCTTCTCTCAGGCTCCCAATGACAGAACGAGAGGACACAGTCTTAGGCTGCATCAGGGGAGGTTTAGGTTGGATATCAGGAGGAACCTCTTCACAGTGAGAGTGATCCCCCACTGGAACGGGCTTCCCAGGGAGGTGGTGGAGTCACCGTCCTTGGATGTGTTTAAGGATAGGTTGGATGATGAACTTAGTGGTATGCTTTAGATGGTTTAAATGGTTTAGATGGTATAGATGTTAGACTGATGTTGGGTAGGTTGTTAACCTAGGTAAAGGTTGGACTTGATGATCTCCATGGTCTTTTCCAACCTTATTAATTCTGTGTAAATTTCACCTCTTAAACATACTTAAATTTACTGATAATATTGTATGCAGTTGTATACAAGAAGATACATGAGTAAGCCCTGGCAGGAGATGGTGAAGGAGATGATTTGGGAAGACTTGGCTTGGTATTAGGTGCTGTGAAACCTGCACAAGTCTGACTAAGGGATCTGAGTTGTGGAGTCAAGGAAACCAGAGCAGATGAGGTCTCTGCTGTATTTCACAGTGTCCAATCCCAGACATCAGCCTAATGAAATTGCAGGTGGTGCTTGAATGCCTCTATTCACCAGCACATCCTAATCAACAGCCACTGCCATCTGTTGTGAGGAAGAGAGAATTTTCAGATTATGCTTTATTGATAATAATAAAATGGTGCATTTTAATGTTGATAATTGTAATTTCTGACAATTACTCTTTTCTGTACTTTGCTTAGATCACTAATTTACACCGTCAGGCTGATAACTTATCAACTGGCTGTGGTGCTTAATTATCCAGTATTTTATGGAATAAAAAAGTCTGCAAACATTGCATGCACACAGCAGGTTCCCTGTGAAGAAACAAATTTGCATTTATGAGTGTTAAAACTTAGCAGTGTTTTATGTTCTTAAATAGAAATGTATTTGAACTTGTTGCAGTCTTTTTAAGTGCGGTCATTTTTAATTTTTTTCTATTTATGTATTAGAAAGAGAAGAATAATTTTGTAAATAGTACAATTTTTAGAAATACGTCTGAATTTGTTCAGTTTATTTAATATATTTGTGATTGCTCATAGTTAGCAGGATTGGGAAGTTGAAAACCATATTTCTTTTTCCACCACTGAATTTTCTATAGATACTAAAATCAGTTTGGGTTTTTTTTGTTTACTTGTTTCTTTCCTTGTTTATGCATGAATATATTTCATGAGATTTGACTTGCTAGTTTACTCCTGTAGCAGAACTGACTGGCTAAAAACAAAGCAAAGAGCCATATATCATTCCTATTGAAGTTGTTGGTGTCCATTTAATTTGTAAGGAAACAAAACAAATTATTTCTAGTTCCTCTTAAGCATTATATAATTTTTTGTGGTTTTGGTTGGGGGTTTTTTTGTTTGTTTTTTTTTGTTTCCAGTAAGTATTACATGTATTATGGAAAAAAAAAAGAACAAAGGCAATCTTCAGTATTGAAGATAAGTAACTTGTATGGGGATCCTGAGAAATTAGTTTTACAAATACCTTCGTTTTTTATAAATGCCTATAAAAGGCATAAAATTAGTGAACTGTTCCTTAAAGGTATCTTTATGAAAGAGGAATTTTTATTGACTATGTCTGTCCAACTGAAATTTCTTTTCTTTGAAATACCCTATTAAATACTTTTAATCAGTGATGATCACAGCTTAAGTCAATTTAATAAGCTGCCAAGTGTGAAATGTGGCTCTGAAGTGATGTCTTTTAATGGTCTTTTTCAGCTTGTCATGGTTAGGATATTTACTTACTTTTGGGAAAGAGACTTTTTTTTTGTTTTTTTTTTTTTTTAGGCATGAAAAGAACTGGATTTTACTATTGTGCACTATTAATGGCATAATTTCCTAAATTCTGTGGAAAAGAAATGAGCTTGCAGAGATGATTATATCACTAGCAGAGATACTGGACAAATTATAAAAATCCCAATTAATTTTGCATGCAGTGAAATTTCAGATGTGTATCTCCTTGCTGTATGAATTTAGAACAGAATTCTGAAAATATTCCCTGCACATTCCTGTTTGCAGATATCATACCCCATGATGTCAAAAATTACAGGGGAAATCCAAATACTTGAATATAGTCTCTCTCAGTGTCTTGGAAAACTTGAAGCATCTGTCATAGCCAGTTCAAAAATTAAATTCAGTGGTGAAATTCAAGCATAGGTATATTGAAGCCATGTATATTGAATTAATTTCTTACAAGCATTATTTCCTCAGGAAAACACATGAGTAGGTAAAAAAGAATTAATTCAAAGCCAGGTAGTTTTATGGGACAAACTATGTACATGAGATGCTCAGGGTCATAGGACGAAATTCAGTAGATGTCAATAAATGTAGGGAAATGCCAGTGAATGTTTTTTGTAAGTTGCAGATGGCAGGTAGAATTTAGGACCCAGGAGCTGAAGAAGGAGCTGAACCGAAAGTGAAAGGACTGACCATGCCATGTAAGGAAGATGCTTGTACAACACAGCAGTGTCTGATTGGATGAGAGAGAAGTGATATGAGAATTGCTTCTCAGTGGATGCTGACATTTGAACTGTCCTGTGCTGAAAGCCTTAGCTATCAATTGTGGTTATAAACGTATAAACTATATGTAGAGTATTAAAATGTATTCTTGTAAACAATAAACGGATTTCTCCTTTGACACTACATCTGTGTGGTCATGTGTCTTTGGGGGGACCCGGGTAGCCACAAATAAACACATAGCTAAATCTAACTGAACTCAAATGGATTTCTCATCTAGAGAATCCTTACATGCTTGTGTTGGTGGAGCAAAGATGAGATTCTGTGAATTTAGGCCTGTCCTGGGCTTATTATAGTCGTGCAGTCAGGCACAGTTTAAGACCCCGTATCTCATTCCATGACCCATAACCACTCAGTAGACCCATTTCTTTCTAAGCTAAGCACCTTGTAAAGCATTGTTCAGCGTTAGTGCATTCTACTACCAGAAACACAGGTGAGATTTCCATCTATTTTCTTTCATATTTGAACCCTCTTGTATCTAAGGAGATGTGCTGACTAAGCAGTAGAATTTATAATGTTTTTGTCATCATCTCTTCTTTTTTAGCCTGCACACCTGGAGTTTATGGTGAAAATGTGCTTCTTATTTAGGGCACTCATTTTTCAAAATCTCTAACTGTGTCAAATCAGTCAGTATTTTCAGATGGCATTAAGAAAGGAGCAGTTTCCTTTCTTTTATGGATAAGTTAAAAAATAAATGTATTTAAACTTTACACATTTAGACTTGTAGAATGGCCTGAGATACATTAATATTTCTAATGACAACAATCAAAGTTGAAGAATAATTGTTGTAAGCATGACTGTATAGCAAAAGTGTAGGGCATTTATTTTGCTAGTATTGTGATTTGTATGTTAAGTCACGTTTCAGCCACACTTCATTCTCTGTGCTAGAACAACATGTTTCATGTTGAGAATTTTTACCTTTTGGTGAGAGTTCTTGACAAACGAAAACCTAAAACATTTCTTACTCATAAAATGGAAGTGACCATTCCTGTTCCCCTGTTCTGTTTAACTGGGGCAGTCTTGTGGTGACCTATCAATATAAAACTTTTTAAAATTTGATTTCAGAATTCATTTCATAAATGCCTTCAATAAAAGTTCAAACAAGTTATCACTCTTTTCTCACTGGATCCTGCAGAGAAGCAAAATCGAGTTTATGTTACCTTTCTCTGATTTTTACCAATCTTGAAACACACAAACATTTGGGTAACATTCCATTAACTTTGACATTTTTTCAGATAGCTGAAAGTCTGTTTAAATATGTTCTTGAATCCTGTCTAGAAAAACATAATTTTGTTCATTAATTTTACTTTACAATTGCTTAGAAAGGATTACAAATATATAATCTTACTTCACATACAGTGTAAATTGCAATTATATCCATAAGATACCATTGAGTTACAAATTTGGGGAGGTATCTTTTTTTTTCACAAAACATCACATCAGACCATTCACCAGCCAGCCACTGCACTGTGATCCCTATGGATCCTTCAGAACTCATTTATGGTTGGGGCATAAGAGATTAAGAAGTGTGGTGTGCTCTGAGAAGCATAAAATCATTCCTCCACTTGACATACTTTTCAAATCCAGTTACCCTCTTCTAAAACTATCCACAAAAAGAAAAAAAGGAGAAGAAAAAGTTATATTGGCTTATTAGTAATAAATGGCATTTCTTTTTTTTTCACAAGCTAAGAATTCTTTCAGTTACTACACAGTGAAAGTTTATCATCCTTAGATGAGTAACTGCACACAGACTGAAAAAACCTTAAAGTCCTTACCTTTGAAGTAAAATTATTTTCATGTACAGTAGTAAGAAATAGTTTTAATACTGAATTAAATACATTGGTGTTTCATTCTTTTAATACTTTCCTTGGTACATATTAGTCATGTATTATTTGAATGTCGTCTAATATTGAGAAATTGCAAAGAAGTAATTAATATCTCTATTAAAGAAATTAGTAGCTGTTGCATGGGAATTCTTCTGAAGCAGTCACTAGTTTTACCTGGGTATTTCAGATGGGGTATGAAGAGACTACTATTTATAACTGGATTTCCTAAACTGTTTCTTAAGGCAATCCAAACCTTTTTTTAACCTGCTTATAAAATCACTTCTTAGTTGGAAATACATAAGAACAAAATACATAGACTTTATAGATCAGATTATTTTCGAACATGATTTCAGCAGTTCAGGCCTGCTTCTAAGGTCAAGGAGAATTATTTTGGTTGAAATGACAGATTCAATATGCATATTTTTGGGTTGTCCCATGCTGGTTAATTCAATAGCTGAGCTGTTAATTAAGAACAGCTTTGAATAGAAATAAAGTAATAGGTGATTAAATTATGTATAACTTCTGTATTTTTCCTGGTTCAATTTAGAAATAAGAATTGAATTCAGACTTAATTAAGGAATCAAGTCAGCTTCGAAATCAAAGAATTATTGTGAATTTAACTACAAATCTAATAAGCACATTTTTACCTATTCATTCTTTTTTATTTGGTGGTTGTTGTTGTTACTGGTGGATTTGATTATTGAAAATGTGGGGAGAGATTTACCATTAAAACTGTCTAACCTCAACAGTTATTATGATGTATACTTTAAAACCTGTGTGTTTATAGATAATATTTTTTTAATAAATACATCTCAATATCATTAACAAAGGTTGTTAGGCATGACTACCTCCATTCTACAGGGGAGGAATGTTATTGTAAACTGTTATCAGAAATATATATACAATCAAAGGCTTCATTTTACTGGATATATCTCCTATTTTATAAATTGAATATCATTTGTTGTACAACGTAAAATGTGGTATACTTAGAGGTATAGCTTTAAACTGCTGTACTTTGGTGTTTTGTTCATACTCTTCCTTAATTACATAAAATGAACTATCACTTTATAGATAAACAGTAGTACATAATAGAGAGTAAATTATGGAGTACCAAATGTAGCTTTCTGTTGATTGACACAATTAGAATTACTATATATATTCATATCAAAGGAACAAAAGGCTCAAAAAATCAATATGTTTTACTGAGCATGGAAAAATTAACAATACATACTTATTGATTTAATGTAGAGAAATTTCATGGCAAGACTATGCAATCTAGAAATAAGGAAATAGATTTGGGATTTTTTTTTTAACTCCCTCTGCTATTTCTGTTTTTCTAGAAAGTGGATTCTGCTGCTTTTTGCATTTCATGAATAGGTATTTTTTGAAATATCATTTAAAATAATCTATGTTCTTTACATGTAATTGGATATTTTTGTGTGAGTTTAGCATGTTACAAATATTTAGGCTATGACAAGGTAGTAGAATGTGCTTGTGGTGTAAGAACAAAGTCTCTTTAGTCAGTTACTTGTAGTTCAAAAATGTGTTTGGCCACTCAAGTCAAATACTGTCCTTAAGAATTTTGAAAGCATTGTAATTGACTTGTTCAAATAGGGGTTTTTTCTATGCTTTTAGCAAGGAATGAACCAGAAAAGATACCATAGATACTGCAAAGGAAATAATTTCATACAGTGATAATACCATTTATTTGATTCCTTGGATTACAACAAACACTACTGAAAAGGTTCCTAAATGTCTGATTGATTGGTAGATTATGGAACAATTTCTTGTAAGATACAGCTGTGGAAAAATAAATACTTCACATGTAATTTAGTTTTAAAAGTACAGAAATTAAAACGTCAAGGTATCAAGAGAATGAAATTTCAAAAAGTAACTTAAATGTTGCCTGAAAGATTAAGACTTTTGGGTCCATTCTTTGTATTTAAATAATCCCTATAGCTGTCAGAGAAATATTCTGTGAAAGGTATTATCATATGGAGTAAAGTATCATGCAATCTGTCAATTGAATGCAGTTAAAAGTCCCACATTCTCAGAGACAGTATCTGGTAATCATAGGATCATAGAATCATTAGGGCTGGAAAAGATCCCAGAGATCTTCAAGCCAGTAACATAGCTCTGTCATGTTCGCCACTAATCCGTATCCCCAGGTGCCGTATTCACATGCTTTTTAAACACTTTCAGGGGTGGTGATTCCACTACTTACCTGGAAAGCTTGTTCCAATGCTTGACCACTCTTCTAGTAAAGAAAATTTTCCTAATATCCAATCTAAACCTCCTCTGGTGCAACCTGAGGGCATTTCCTCTTCTCCTGTCACTTGCTACCTGGGAGGAGACCAACTCCTACCTGACTACAACTTCCTTTCAGGTAGTTGTAGAGAGCAATAAGGTCCCCTCTGAGCCTCCTTTTCCCCAGACTAAATAACCCCAGGTCCCTCCACCACCCTACTTGTGCACCAGACCCTTCTTCAGTTCTGTTGCCTTTCCCTGCACACGCTCCAGCACCAAAATGTCTTTGATGTAGTGAAGATCCTCGAACAGGCACAGGATTTGAGGTGTAGCCTTACCAGGCAAAGTTATTAGGCTTGCTGCATTCAAGGTGTTACACCTTGTTAAGATGATGTATCGGCCTGTAGGAGGATTAGTTCACAATCGAGCTTGGCAACAGAGCTTGGTTTGCATACTGTCTCAATAGTACCTCCACCTCATGTGAGATATGGACTGTTACAGGATACCCCAGGATAAGTGTGCAGCTTTTCTCTGATATTCTTGAATTGGCTATGCCTTTACTTTATACACATGCAGATATGGGATGGAAAACTGCCAATAAATAATAGTGTAAATCCTTAGAATTGTAGAATAGTATGTCAAAAAAGATTATAATTTAGACATATCATCTAAAAATGATTATGTTTCTGGCCTTTTTTCATTCCTCAGGAAATTAACAGGAAGTTAAAAAGAGGAAAGGTGAGATACTCCATTTACTTTAAAGTTTTGAGAACAAGAACTCAGTAAGGAAAATGAACAATTGTAGTATAAAAATCTTGTCAAGATTCTAAATTTGGTTCTTATCATTAACTATTCTTAAGAAATGTCTGGTCATTGGAATATTTTTCTCATCTCCCAGTACTTCTGTATAAGCTATTTTGGGATGCTAACTTCAAAGTGTGGGATGTAATTATTTTTTTTCATTGTAACTTGACATCTCAGCTAGTGCAGAATTTCTTGCTTCACGCGCTTTCCTCCTCCATCTCCTGAATTTTTATTTTCTTCCTTCTTTTCTTGTTGTCACCTTGTCTCATATTCTGATAGCCTCTGAGACCCTTAATCACAAACTTAACTTTCTTCTCATCCATTTTTCATTTCCCTCTCCCTCATCTAAGGTGAGGGTTATATATGTATATATTTATGTGTATATATTTTCTTAGCAAATAATTTTCTGCTTTTACATATGCACAGACTCAGCATCAGCCATTTCCACATATCACAGATCTTGCTTTTTTTTCAGTTCATTTAACTCCAAATGCTGTAAATTCAGGAAGTTCAGTTACTTATATGTGGTTTAGGTACATCGATGAACTCTTGCTGTGAAATCTGTATGTATGGCTGAGTCTGTAGGAATAGAAATAGACTCAAAATATGCAGTGAGGTAGAGAGGTGACTTTGGATCTCTTGGACATCTCATGGAATGACTTGATGTCCTGGTTTCCACTGGGGTAGAGTAAGTTTTCTTTCTAGTACCTGGTGCAGTCTTGTGGTTTGGATTTAGAATGTAAATAATGTTGATAACACAATGATGTTTCAGTTGTTGCTGTGCAGGGCTGACACTGAGTCAAGGACTTTTCAGCTTTTCCTACAGCTATACCAGCAAGGATACTGGGACTGCACAAGAAGCTGGGAGACATCATAGCTGGGTTAGCTGATTTCAACTGATCACAGGGAGATCCCACACCATATGGTGCCATGCTGAGCGTGCTGAACAGTAAAACTAAGGGCAGTTGGTTTTGGGAGGGCAGCCTCCAGTTCAGAAACAGGCTGGACATAAATCAATGTGTGGCATTGTGCATCACTTCTGTATTCTATTACCATTATTATTTCCCCTTCATTTTTCTGTCCTTTGAAACTGTTTTTATCTTATCCCATGACTTTTACCTTTTTTTATCAATTCTTTCTTCCATCTCACCAGGGAAACAGTGAACCAACAGCTCTGTGGTGTTTAGCTGCCTGCCTGGTTAAACCACAACCCTTGCACTTCAAATACTTGTTTTTGGTGGGTTTTTTTGTTTGGTTGGTTTTTTGTTTGTTTGTTTTGTTTGTTTGTTTAAATTGGCTTGTTTTTTGTTTTGTTTAGCTCCCAGAAGGATTTGTGTTAATATTTGATTTCAGGAAGCATTTTGTCATTTTATACAGAAGTAGAATCTTTTTATCTGTGATACTACCCTGCAATAAGCCACAAAATTGCAGAATGTCCTTTCTATACATACATACTGTGAGTGAAACCCAGAGAGCTGGTACACACATTCGTTTCCCGAGTGCAGCCATGGAGAGTTTTCTTTCTTGAAATGTAATTATATAAGAGGCTGATTATCATAGAACCATTTAATTATTAAGGTTGGAAAAGACCTCCCAGATCATTTAGTCCAACCTTTGATTGAACACCACCATGCCAACCAAATCATGGCATTAAGTGCCATATCCAGCAGTTTCCTTAACATCCCCAAGAGATAGTGATTCCACCACCTCCCTGTGCAGCCCTTTTCAATTGTTAACCACGCTTTCCCGATGTCCATCCAGCCTGAATCTCCCCCAGCATAGCTTGATGCTATGTCTTACTGTCCTGTCTCTGGTTGCCTGGGTCAAGATGCCAAACCCCATTTGGCTACAACCTTTTTTCAAGTTGCAGTAGAGAGTACTAAATTCACTCCTGAGCCTCCTTTTCTCCTGGCTAAACAACCCCAGCTCCCTCAGCTGCTCCTCATATGACTTATTCTCTAGATCTTTCATGAGTTTTGTTGCTCTTCTCTGGACTTGTTCCAGCACCAAAATGTCCTTCCTGAATTGAGGGCCCCAGAAACGAACACTGTACTCAAGGTGCAGTGTAACCAGTGCTGAGTAAAGAGGGACAAACACTTCCCTAGGCCAGTGGTCAGATTATTTTTCATATGGGCTAGTATTCCATTGGCCTTCTTGGCCACCTGGGCACACTACTGGCTCATGTTCAGCTGGCTGTCAACTGCACCCCCAGATCCTTTTCTGCTGGGCAGTTGTCCAGTCACTCATCCCCCAAACCTGTAGTATTGCATGGAATTGTTGTGACCCAGGGGCATTGCCTGGCATTTTGCCTTGAACTTCAAACAATTGGCCTTAACCATTGACCCAGCCTGTGCAAATCCCTCTGTAAAATCCTCTTATGCTTCAGTAGATCATCACTCCCATCCAATTTGATGTTGTCTATGAACTTTATGAGGGAGAACTCTATCCTCTCATTCAAATCATTGATAAAGATATTCAACAGGACTGCCCTCAGTATGGAGCCATGGGGAACATCCCTAGTGACTAGTTGCCAATTGGATATAACTCCATTCACCACCAGTCTCTGGGCTGGGCCATCCAGACAGCCTTTAATCCAGTGAGTAGTGCAGTCATCCAAGCTGTGGACTGCCAGCTTCTCCTGGGGAATGCCATGGGAGACAGTAAAAAGACTTTACTGAAGTCCAGGTAGACAACATCCGTAGCCTTTCCCTCATCCACTAGGAGGGTCAGCTTGTCATAGAAGGGTTGCTCAAGCAGGACCACAAACCCATGGTGGCTGGGCTTGATCCCCTGATCAAAATCTTCAAGGAGGATTTTAGAAGGCTGTGGATTTTTACCTTTTTTTTTTTTCCTCCTTTGAAAATATGCATGTTCTTGTCCACATATGTAGTACATCTGTAAGAATTTTTCAACTGTTCAGCAGCTAGTTCCATTTCCAAGGATCACTGGCATCGCTATAGTGAGATGTCTTGCAATCTTAGAATTGCCTTGTCTTATCTCTGAAGTTAGATTAAAAAGGAATAAAAAAAATAAAGCTCTGAGCTGTCATCAGTGTGAAAATGTGTAGAACACCATATCCAAACAGTCATTGCAATGCAACTGTTAGTGTGTTTGAACCCCTGAGTCATAAGTCAATCCAGCTGTGACTTTCAGTGCAAAAGTAGGAGTAATACTGTTCTCTTTTTCTCCATGAGGGAAGAAAAATGGAAAGTAAGTGTCTGATGTTGTCCTTTATTCTGTGCACACATGGACTTTTGAGATGCTCCTCGCAGCATGAAATACTATTTAATTCTCAGGGAGGGAACAAAATTGGTGTACAGAAAAAAACCCATTGTTGTAACCTGTGGTCTAATGAAAGTATTTCTGCAGAATAGAGGAAGACTTCCTAAAAAATAATTCCATTCCACAATTCCCTAGGTAAAGTAGGCTATGTATAAATTATCAAGTAATGTGGGATAGTAGGAGCAAGTCTGTGGTGTGGTGTGAGGCAGTTGGCTTTTAAGAGCCCTATTGCATGCTTTGGGTGGCCAGAGACTACAGACTAGCTCTAGCCTGGTCTTGTGAGCTGACGGAAATGCCCCACTGTGAATGCAACGTGTTCAGCGCCTTCACAGGGCTCATCTTCTAATTCAGTTTTGCCCAAAAGTGATTTAGCAGCATATTGAATCCTCCCTTCCACATCGAATGCAAGTTTGGTGATTGTGGATGATCAGAATTGCTTCAGAAGCACATTTCTGATCCAAGCTGAAACATTAATGTAGACATACACCTGTGTACCACTTACATACATTGCATTGCAAGTTCAATCCATCAAAAAGATGCAGCTTCTCAAGGTATGTGCAGTTAAACTGTGTAACTCATAGTCACAGGATACAAGGGATGCCAAAGTCTTACAGAGTTAAAAAACTCTATGTACAAAGTAATGGAAGGGAAATACATTAGATAGAAACAAATATAAAGACATTACCTCTAGCTGCAAGTGTTCCAGGGAAACAAATGACTGGGATAGTTAAACACTGAAATACTACTTTCAATTTGTCCTGCTCTGGATCTGCTTTCTAGTTACCTGCTGTTGGCTACTCTCAGAAACTAATGGGAAAAGTATGACCTGATAAAACATGTCTAACTGTTGATTAACCCTGCAGTAATCTTACACAGCATGCAAGATGCAAGCAAAAGTCCAGCAACATCCAGACAGATGACTTGCCTGGTCATTATTTTCAATCTGTCATTTGGAGATAGATGTCTGTCACTGATGAGCTACAGAACCTAAACTTCTAAACTTGGAAATACAGGTGCTTGAAGACAAGGATATATATAATTCCAGCTGTGATTTTTGAGGGGCAATACATACAGCATTTTTCTTGTAAAAACTTATTTTACTGTATGTTAACAGAGACAGCAATAATTAAAATCTAATTAAAGTTTAATTCTTAAGTAATTTTGTGACACTAAAGCACACTTCTTTCTTCTATTTTTTTAAGTTTCAACACCAATGTGTAGAGTTTTGATTTGTAAATGTCTAAGTCTAATACCATGTCTGCCAATAAATTTATAAATTATAACTGATGCTAAAGACTACTTCTCTCCCATAGGAATCAGTGTTTTGTTCTCAGTTCAGACTACTCTCTAAGGATATTAACTTACAGATATTACTCTTGGAAAAAAACTCCACATCCTAAAATGCCAAATAAAAATCAAAATTATTCTCAGGAAATCTGTAAAAATCCTCACAGCTGTACGGTGCACGTGAGGATATGCTAGACTGTTTGACTGAGAAGAAGACTCCATAAGAATGAGGCATATTCAGTCAAATTTAAATGTCAATTGAGGGATTTTAATAAAAAAGTGTGTAATAATATGAAGTAATTAATATTTAATGTTGATGGGAAGTTTTACTGAAAATTGCTCTTTGGATGTCCCAAGAAGTTCCTTTAAATCAATTATCTGTAAATAGAACAACTATTAATAGAATGGATGTAATGGTAATCATCTGTACTTTACTGTACTGAGAGTTAAATATTTTTAAACCATCAAGCTCATTTTAAGGGGATGATATGGAATCATTAGATTTTAAAAATGTGAAACAAAATGGATGAAGGAATTAGGCAAAAGAGAATAAATTAAACATAATGCATATTTGGGTGTTGCAATAATGCTTGAGAACATGTAAGCAGAAAATTATTTCAATTGTTAATTATTTTCTGTGGAAGCAGATAGAACATACTAACTTTCAGTAACATTAACTTTTTCTTGAAAAAACAGATGTATTGTTTTATTCAATATGTTTGAATGTATTTTGCAGGGCAGAAAATGAAATATCAGTTATAGTGACACAATGGTTTCTACAACGTAAGTGGTGCTGGTGATAGAGACTATTTATTTAATATTTATTGGCTTTCTGTAGAGAACCTTCTGCCTGGCATCTGCATCTAGCATATTTCATGATAACTGCTTTAGACACTTAAGAATAGGTTGACTATAACTGTATGAAATACTTTGACTGATTTCTCTGGAGTCCCTTTGAGCAGTCACTCATTTATTACTCTGTAATAAAGAAGACAGGTGTGATTCTTCCATGGAACTCCTTTGAAATGAAAAAGCTTACAAGCAAAATACAGTATTTCTAGACATGACAATTTTTCAGAAATATTTCTAGACATAAATCTGCATGTAAAAAGCTCTCTAAGTGTATAGATGTATTTCAGCTGCAGTTACTTCCAAATTTGAAAGGATCAAATACATGAGAGAAATCTACAATTTTTACATGATTATGTCAAAATTTAATACAAAATGCTATTCATATCTTTTAATTGAAACAGTGTATGTTGAAAGTTATAAATCACAGAGCTTATTGTTTCAACAACATTCTATATTCATGTAATGCGGCTGTAAGAACTTTTGTAATATTATTGCTGTTATACTGCATTTTTCAAGGTGCGACTTGTTATAAATAGCATTCTAGACAAGTAATAATAATGTTAAAATAAAATGTTGCATTATTTGTTTTAATCCTGGTTAGATAACATTTTTGATAAATCTACTTATTTTATATTTGATAAATCTACTTATTCAAGTAACTAATTAAACCCACCTTTTGTATGTCTTACCTCTGCAGACAGGTACTAGATAACAGGGTGAGAATGACTGGCAATTGATCAATTTTCTGATTAAACAGTTTAGATATTCACCTTCCCACAAGTCAGCATTTTCAGTCATAATGAAGACAGGAACTGATAGGATTTAATTGTAAAAAGGATTTCCAAAATCAAGAATTTCCAATATTAGAGCATATCTAGCAAGCTCCAGAAATTCTGTTTTTAAGTATTGTTAACATCCTGTAGCCACAACTTTGTCACATTATTTTAATTTTAAATAAAATATGCTCAAGATATTTCTGAGATTTTATGGAAAATGTTAATAGCTTAAAATAGCAAAGAAAAAAACACAGTCACATGATATAAAAATGTGAGTTCACCACCAGAAATTAAGAGTGTGAGAAATTTTGTCATGTATTATTTGCTATAATAAAACCACCTATATGAATTCAAGAAACAGATGCATATATTCACAGATCTTACATTCTAATATAGAAGTTGTGGAGTTGTCCTTGATTTTGAAATAGTTTATGACAGAATCAGTGCCTTTTAAGGGTGACATACAGTCAGATGAGATATATTGGAAAAACTCTACAAAGTAACTGGATATTTTAGAGGTATATATTTCTCTACTAGAATTTACGTGTGAAAATATACTATTACATTTTAATATATTCATTTGAAACATGCTTCTTCAGGACATGAGAAAGTTGTTTTTAGGTATGTTGATTCAAAATGGTGTTTAACTGTAGCCGCACTTATGTTTATTCTTGTTGCTGTGAAAGTGGTGTCTGGCAACTGACTCAGAATCATCTTCACCTAGACTGGATCATATCTTGCTTTCTAAGTCACCTTTCACAAATTACAGATTAGCAGTCTTCCACACACAGTTTACTTCCAAAATGCAGTGCAGATAGTAATTTGCCTGGAGTTGTTAACTAATCTGTATTTAAAAACAAGCGGGGGAAAAAAAAAGGTTCCTTGTCATTAAGTAAAAGGAATACAAGACAAGAACTGTGTAATAAGTCTAATAGGAGTGGAGAATTTATGTATAGAAAAAAGTGGCAAAAATTTTATCAATTACCATGAGGCATTTCAATATGCCAGAGTATTTCAAAAAAGCCTTATAAATATTGCATTAAAGTATTTCTCAAATTGATATTTAATTTCTTTCTTTTTTTGAGAGAGAGAGAGGGAGAAAGGACTGGTGAAGGCAAATAATTGTTTATTATTAGAGGAATAGAGATTTAACAGCATCATTATTTAAGTTGACATGGCAAAAAAGCAGTTCCTTTTAATATACCTATGAAGTGATGTGAAAAGAAGGACAAGTCTTAGTATTCTGTTGGCAACAGTAGTATTTGCATTGATTTTTATGGTCTAGGGATTGGGTCTCAGTTATTCACATAATACAGATTTACACACATTTTTTGACTGAATGATGTACTTGTAATGAGGTGTTTTAATCATTGCAGAAGAACTGTGCACACTAAAGATATCTTTACACAATTTCCTAATATCATTTAGTATTTCCATATAAAGGGAAGATATGGAACTTGTGAATAAAAGCTTTCAAAAGCAAAATTAAATATATTTGTCACTCAAATTTATGTAGCTCAGAAAAACTCACATCTGTATCCACTTACATGCATATTAAACAGCTTACTAATAAATACATATTAAAATATCTCCATGTTTCAAGTTCTTGTTGGATGCTCTTTATTTTTACACTGCAGTGATTGCAGTGGTATTCAGGGTGGAATGCCAAAATGGCAGGATGAGCTTTCTTCCCACTAAGCTGTATAACAGAATCAGAATGTTCAGAGAAATATTTTATAATTAATGCTGCCTGCACAAAAAAGGCATCACTGTTCAGAGATGACAGAGCCTATTTCACTGGCTAGACTACACATTAGTTACTCTGTACAGTTCTAACCACCTCAGTACCAGACTTATCTAAATCAATTGGAAGGAAATAGGAAAAGAGGGGGAAAATATGGAAGTATTCCATGGATTAAGGAGGATGGACTGATCTGTTACATGTAACAGAACAAATTTACACAAACTGGGCAGACTTTCTGTAATTGGAATTGTATTATATCAATATTCTTTGAATTCAGTGGTTGGAACAGGATTAAAGAGACAGTTGTTATACACAAAATACCTATTTTCCATCTCCTAACTGTCTCTCTTCATTCAGTATGTAGTTCCAATGGCTTTTTCCTATTTATTACCACTTTCTTCTGTCCTCTCGATAATTCAATATTATCAGGAGTCTGATAACATAAAATAATACGGCATCTTACTTAAATAGAGTAATTTTATTTTACAGTGCTGACAAGGTCCAAGTATGTGTTTTTATATTATGAAAATATACATGCATTATATAATAATTTTGATATAATTTGATAACATTGTTTTCCTGAAACCTAAATGGTAGGGAGTCATATGGAACAACAACAACACTCCCCAAAAAAACAAAACCCAAAACAAAACAAATGAAAGAAACAAAAAACTGTAGTGAAAGAATGTGTGAGAAAAGCATCTTGAAAAAAAATTAAATTATGAAAATAAATCTGCCTGTATTTCTGTATATTTGCACAAAGCCAAATGCACATACAACAAATACCTGTTGCAATCAATATGGTACAGTGTTCAATCAATTTTCGTGCTGTTTTGTTGTTTTCTTTAAAATATGATCCCTGATACATATAGCAAAGTATAGACAAATAAGAGACAACTGTGTGTAAATCAGACTTCCTCAGTTTGCATATTTGATTTTGTAATCAAATCAGCATTTTTCTAACATAGATTTTGTCCTACTAATTATAACTATAGCATACTTAAATTTTAAATGCCTTTGCAATGGAATATATGTAAAACTATTTCCTAATTTCTAAGCTCATTATTACCCATTAGCGAAACTATTGTGCCTTTTTTTTTTTTTTACCGCATATTTCCAGATTTTTGTTTACATTTGTCCTGTTTCTGTTGTGCTTGATGGTGAAGTCTCATTGTACCTGAAGACTCATAGCCATGAGTCTTGCTCTGTTACTGTATTTTCTTTTTCTATTGAACTTCAGTTTGGTGTTTGTTTCTTCTTTTGATTGCCAGCATCTGATATTTTCCTTTAGACCATTGCTTCTGTTATATCCTTTGCCTGATAATACCTTTTTTATCTGTTATACAGAAATTGGTGGTCTTTAAAAACTGATCAAATAAACAAGCCCAAACAACCAACCCTCTTGTTTTATTTTGTGATCTTTCAATGGAGTGTTCTTTCTAAACGTTTACATCTCTCTAATGGCAACCCACTGTGACTATCCTCTTTCATTTCCTTTCACTTATTGTTTATTTAACCTAAGCATACAGAGAATAATAGACACGTTTTACTTTGTTACTCTTTCAATAATTTTTCCATTTTCCTCTGAATGATTATTGATTGTATAATAGTCACTTTGATGACATTCATGTCTAGGCTCATTTGCCAGCTTTCATGCCTGACCAGTTTGCAGAAATGCAATATGTTTTGACTTCTGTTATCCAGTACTTTCAATTAACCTAAATGGACTCATTAGAGGGTATTATCATGGTGATATCGGACTAGAGTAGGAGAAGACCATTCTAACTCCTGCTTATCCTTAATGTATGGCTCCCTTACTGGTTTCACATGTTGTTGCCTTGAAGGAAAGTAAAGAAACAGAAGTTAAACTTAAAAGCTCAGAACTTGTTCTTTTTATTTCTCTGGAAGAATTTTATTTATTCAAACTAAGAAAAATGGAAGAGTACTCTAAAGGCATCTTGGTGGTCATTCTGTATTCCATCTAGTCAGTCACAGTTAAATGGATATTTAAGCTTGAAGAAATGTACTGGCAAGAAACCCTGTCAGCAGTTCCAGACGGAGGTTTCCAGGCATAATGTTATCCAGCCATGAGACAGCTATAGTCTTTTGGGAACAACATTTACAAGCTGTTCATGCTGGTAAGATCAGAAAACCAAGTCTGATTCATGGTAAAAGCTCTAGGGCATGTTTATACTGTCCGCTTTACTGTCTCTAAAGTATTAATCTCGGTGTTCTGGTTCAAAAATTGACCTAATGTCTTAAGAAATTAATTTCAAATAACTAGAATAAGTTGCTAGATTTTTTTTCCCATCCATGTCTGATGCACTGGAATCATAAGTTTTAATTACCAAAGTGGATTTCAGTGTAAAAGAAAAACAGAAATGTTTCAGAGTTGAAACTCAGTTGAATCAAACTGCTTTTCTAAAGAACATGAATGTACCTTTACTTCATGTGATTGTCCCCTTATGTTATTTTCCACCCCTTCAAAGCAGTGTAAGCTCCAGTTAAGGATTCTGAAAACATGTCTCACGGATAATAAGTCATCTGTGAAGTCTTTGTATGTTCTGCAAAGGAGCAGCTCTTTATTCATGGTCAGCCTCAAGTGACGCAGCTGATTGCCAACACTTCATTCATAATCACATTCTTCTGGAAGAGGATCAGTGCTTGAGACTGATGATAGGATCTGATCACAGCTCAGTGCACCCTGCTGCCATGGCATCAAGAGACAGGCAAAACTCAGAACTCCCTGAATTAGATGCTAAATATTCTTCCCATCCTTCCCATTGTTATGTACCATGATATGATTCAATTATTAAAATTATTAGAGAGATGCCTCTGCCTGAATTTAGATGCAAAGGAGATCATATGCTTGAAGTCAATAGTACAGATTTAGCAGGAAATGTGAGGAGGAGAGAGGGAGAAACAGAAAAGGAGAGGGATGAGAGGGTGGGGAGTGGGGCGGAGAAATAGAATAAGTAGAAATAAAGTCACCACCCCTGTGAATCCAATGTCCTGTCAGTCCTCTTCACGATGGGGCTTCTCGATGGTATGAGTCCCACAAAACAGAGTTCTATGGATTAGTATAAGTTCAGGCTAGGTGGGAATGTGAGAATGCCCAAGTAACTCCCCTGTCATGGCTGGAAGTTTTTCCCTGTTGCAACAGTTTGGATCATGTGCAGTCCTCTGGCAGGATGCTTCAGGAATGAGTCTGGTGGGCATTTTGGAGGGTCTTTGTTTGTGACCCCTTCTCAGCTGCTTCTCATGTGGAAGTCTTGTGTCAATATGACCTTCTCAGGGAGGGAGAGGGAGTGTTAAAACTGAGCTAATTTGTGTAAGGGAGAACTCTCCACAGGGTCTGCTTCTTATCTGGCTTATAGCATCCAGTGATGGTTTTTCACTCTCCCTGTCTCATGCAGACAAGAGGTTTTGCCATCACACACTAAAAATTGTTCTCCTTCCCATTGGTTGAGGG
The DNA here is from genome assembly GCA_013399895.1 of Serilophus lunatus. Taxonomy (NCBI): domain Eukaryota; kingdom Metazoa; phylum Chordata; class Aves; order Passeriformes; family Eurylaimidae; genus Serilophus; species Serilophus lunatus. The sequence goes on along the minus strand of VXBA01002147.1, from coordinate 7,431 downwards.
GGAATCATGTACAGACCTGACCTCACCATATGGTTATGGCCTCCACCCAGTCGACCCAGCCAAAACAGATTTTTAACACAGCTGTTCGGTTGACTTTCCTTGTTGGGTTCATTCTTCTCCTCCCAGCCTTGTTTAATTCTTAGACCTGAGATAATCAGACAATAGCAACACCTTTATCTTACCTCAAGTTCTTCTCAAGTGGATTAATTTACAGTCCAATTTCCTGAAGCCACAAGAGCATATTCTGGCAGGGCGGATTTCAGTGGTTGCGTCTTCTTTATACAGTTCTGTCATAATGAGAAAAGATGTTCAGTGATCTTAACAATGTTTAAACCACTAACCATTTTCAGTCTTTCACACACTACAACAAGATTCTTTTGTTAAGCCTATTTCAGGAACACTTCAGAGTCTTTCTTGGAGTTCTGAGAGGTGAGGAGTTTTCAGATTGATGTGTAATCCTAAAGCTTTGCTGCACTGTGGAGGGGCAGACCTAATACAGCATAATGCCCAAGTCTACAAACACATGCCCTAGTGAAGGTATGCCCTGTTCTGCATTTGGATTCTTGTATATGCAAAACTAACGTGTATGGAGGCACTGGGAAGAAAATTTTAATTTATGTTTTAATTTAAAAGTTAAATCTTTCAAAATCTTTCTTTAAAATTTTGTAGTTTCATGTGTTCACATAAATGTTTGTAAATGTTACATTAAATATCCATATGGATTCCTTTTTTCCTACTTTAGCAGTAGACAAGACTATATTTTGATTATTTTTTAAATTATCTTTTAATTCTTAGTCTATCATCTCATGTTATTTCTTATTTTTCTAATTCGTTAACTCACTTTTTATGTTGCAGTCATTTTATCAAACAAATGTTTATGTAATATTGATTCTATTTGTAATGAAAATCTTTTTTTTTTTTTCCTTACATACAGAAAAGATTTGTGTCTCAGTAAGATACCTGACTAATAGGAGGTTCACACTATTTTTTATTGTGGACAGAAAGTGTTAGAGTTACAATACTGTATCTGTCCCTGTTCTTACAGGGAATAAAATGCTGTGTTAAAGCACCAAATGTTACTATTTTTTGGATAAATTTGTGCAAATCAGTGAATCTTTGCCTCTAGATAGTTTTATTTGTACACAGAAATTAGGATGCTCACTTACATAGTTTACCACTTTTATAGACCCTTCCTCATTATCTTTTAGGCAATTATTAGATTTTCTCTCTTTCACTGAACTTTAATAGTCTATATACTGATTTGGTATCTGGAACGTGTAACTAGTTTAAAAAAACTGAGGTAGTTTTAATGGAAGCTCCTTTTCCCCAAGATTAGTTAATTTGAAATCTTTTTGATCTTCACATCATATAGAGATTAGAGGATTTTTTTTATTTTTTTTTTTAGGTTCTCTGGCACTTGTGTATACATGGAACACTAGATCAGAAATTTGTCATCGTCACAGAGTCATAGAATCATAGAATGGTTTGGATTTAAAGGGACCTTAAAGGTCACCAAATTCCAACCCTCCTGCGATGGGCAGGGGCACGTTCCACTAATTTTAGAGTTTTATTTTTTAAATTACTTCTTAAAATACATTTTGGGATGCTACAGGGTGGATAGTCACATTATAGAGGTCATATACCTTGGAGAAAATACCTCTATTGCGTTTCTCAAAAAAAGATTAATTCATTCTCTGACCTAGTCTGAAGAGTGAGAGGACTTTTTTTGTCTCTAAGAAACAAGGACATCTCATAACTCAGCAATAGACCTGTTCCAAATTACAGTTACTACAGATTTGCCATATACCTGTAATTCATAGTTTAAACGTTGACCTGCCAGGGTAAGATGTATTTTTTTTCAGTTGGAATGGCTTTGGTGTTTAAATTAGAATCCAGATTTCAAAGATCTATCATTCTCTTTTTACATGGGGTCTTGTAGCATAGTTCAGTATTTTCAATAATTATAGAGAACACTAAATATCAAAGTTCAGGTGTTTTAAGTGAACAAAAATTTATCATATTTAAGGGGCTTTATATTCACCTGTAATACATGACTGAAAATTCTTTCTGAAAAATGAGGGACTAGCAAGAGATGCATGAACTGTTGTGTGAAGTCTCTGATTTTACAGTACTATTTGACAAACAATAATAATAAAAAATATCTAATTTTCTTTTACTCCAAGATAATTTTCTTTAGGTGAGATTACCTGTAGCATTTTGACTCCCTTAAAATGTTGTGAATCTAATTTAAATTCACACCAAGAGTTGAAACTCTTACGTAGGAGGCATAGAATATGTTTGCAAATAATTTGCTGCTTTTCATTTTAGGTTAATAACATCAGTTGCTGAAAGCAGTCTTCATATAATTAATCTAGTTTGTTGAGGCAATGATTATTAAAGGCTGCTGAACTTTTCTGTTTTATGTTAACCAGCTCTGAGAAGGTGATGACATATGAATTTGAAAGAGAGCATGTTGGGAAAACCATCTGTTTATAATTTTTAATGTAATTTTGCAATGACTACCAGATGAGTTTCTAGGAAATATATTAAAAAAAGCAAGGAAACAAAATTACCACTACAGAGGTGATCTCTAAAATCATAATTTTCAAATAACGAGGATTATGAAAGAAATCTGAAGGTCAGTTTTTTTAAATATATTCTCTGAGGATAATGTTTTCTTGAGAATGTGTTGGAAACATTTAATAATCATTGAAATTATGTATGCTTGTTGACACAGATCTGGTGAGAGCCAACACATTGTTGCAGACTCATAGATATATATGTCAAATCACTCTCAGACATGAAAAACTGTGGGGAAAAAAAGAAAATGCAAACCAAACAAACTGACCCTACTCCAACCCCCTCCACCCCTCCAAAACCTACCCAGTTGATAATTCCTTGCTGCTTAAAACAGAATAGGCATTCAGACATTCTGCATGGTGACAGTGAAGGAGAAAAATTCAGTAATAACTTACATCTCTGAAAGTAAAGTTGGCTAATGCACCTAAATGGTGGTGAGATGACTATTGAGTGTGTAGGCATATCAGAGGAAGGTTGAAAACACCCTGTTCAATCACTGAGAGTTGTCTTCTATTGATGCGTTTGGGAAGTAAGCCGGGGAGATACTGAGAATAAGGGTAAACTGTAAGTCTGCCCTTAAGATGTCCCACTAGGTGCTGGAATTTGCTTCAGTGGGTTTAGGAAGAGAGTGCAGACTTGTAGGTAGAGGTGGAACACACACAGCCAGCTGAAGGGAGTAGCTCTCGCCTCACTTCTAGAGTTTAATAAAGGCTAAATATGTCAGTCACCTATGGGCTTGAGGAATAAAGGGGAAGACTCTATTTTAAAGACCCTTGGAGTGAGATTCTGTCTAAATTAATTAGGCAGTAGCTTTAAGAGAACTGCTTCACTAAGGGAAGCTTTGGTCGACTTGAGTTGCATATTGAGTACTGTGTCCAGTTCTGGGCCCCTCAGTTTAGGAAGGACGTGGAGATGATTGAGCGCGTCCAGAGGAGAGCAACGAGGCTGGTGGGGGGCTTAGAGCACAAGCCCTGTGAGGAACAATTGAAGAAGTTAGAGTTGTTTAGCCTGCTGAAAAGGAGACTCGGAGGTGACCTTATCACTCTCTACAACTTCCTGAAAAGAGGTTGTACTCAGGTGGGGGTTGGTCTCTTCCACCGGGCAGCAAATGACAGAACAAGAGGACACAGTCTCAAGCTGCGCCAAGGAAGGTATAGGTTAGATATTAGGAAGAAGTTTTTCACAGAAAGAATAATAAAGTATTGGAATAGTCTGCCTGGGGAGGTGGTGGAGTCACCATCCCTGGATGTGTTTAAAGAAAGGCTGGATGTGGCATTTGGTGACATAGTCTAGTCAAGGTGTTAGAGCAAGGGTTGGACTCGATGATCTTGGAAGTCTCTTACAACCTAGTAATTCTGTGATTCTGTGATTTTGTGACTTTTGCTTTCCAGGATTCATTCAGGTTCATTTATCTCTTTGAGCTGCAGAGAAGGAGAGATGTCCAGGCAATTCCACTCCCTTCTCCCCTGGTTCCACATATATTCCTGCTTTTCACTCACTATAGCTCAGAGTGAGAGTACAGGAGTTCTGTATTTGTCTCCTTTAACTCATGGGGGCATTTCAGACTATTCTAACCAGAGTAGCCATAGGTTAGTCCCAGTGAAGAGGTGGTTTACCTCATCTATTAAAGCTGTCCCACAGATTACTGAAGAATTTAAGGCTAAACTTGTCAAAGAATGCATAAGTAAATGAGGTTTTCTGGAGGTTAAATGCCTTACCTCAGATTATTACAGTCCATTCTGGTTGGCACTGCCAGCTATTTGAAATATTTACACATAAATGTCATTGGATAAAATTAATCTATTTTTTTTTCTGAAGAAAAGTGACGGGGGAGTGCAAGCATAGAAGAAAACCAGAAAGCCTGAAGAATAATTCCAACCTCTTCCAATTAGGAAGGAAACAATTCCACTAATGGTGCCTTATATACAATGTAAGACATTTTCTGTGTTTTTGAAAGTACAAAGTAATTGACGGCTATAATTATATTTAGCCATATGATTCAAATGAATAAAACCCCATGACTGCAGTACAAGGTGTCTTGCAAAAAGTGTAGCTGTTAAAAACAAATTGGCCTGCCAGTGAGAGTTATTGAATTTAGGACCTTTCTTACAAAGATGGAATAGCTAATGAGAAAATGAGTGTTCTGGATCCAAGGTAATGTGCCCACACCATTTGAACACTGTAGTCTTTGCTAAAAATGTTTTGTCCTGAAAAAGGTGCTTAGTTTTGTCTTTTGTTCAGGACTCTCCCAATGAAAGTACCAATTAAATAAACCTGTATATATGTATGTATGAAGGCAGTCTCTCCTTTGATCTTGAGTCTTTTAATTCACACACATGTGTTGAGACTTGAACATGTATTTTAATATATTATTAAGCCATTTATGCAGTCAATTAAGATATATCTGTTTGTGGTCTATCTGTCAGCACCAACAATAAAATAGTTTGAAATTATGGGAGAAGCATTATATTCTTCTATAATAATAGCATATCAAACCCTGTTGTTTACAGGCTTGTCTTCCTGGGGTTCAGTGAGAAGATCACAGAGCTCTATCCCATATATAGTATCTGTATGTAATGCGTGTTAAACTATGAACAATGCAGGCAGTCAAAAGTCCAGCAGATTTTTGTATAAATAACATTTTTGTATACTATCCCAAAAATATTCCTTTGAAGTTTGTTTTGGATTATTTACTTTGTAGCACAGAAATCAATCCTTATGGGGGAAAAACCTTCCAAATCCAATTTAATGTATTTATCAGGTGTCTCAAATTTTTCTACTGATAGAAGAAGTGGAAGATAGAAGATATAGCTTCTATTACAAGCCTTGATGGTAATGAACTCTTGTTCTATGTTACTGTACTATGTACCTGGAGTTTACTTAGTAATTTATCTTAATAGTAGGGTTTTTTAATTTTATTTATTTAAGAAAAACTCTTTATATATTTTCTTCCAATAGCCCTTGGTTTGATCACTTGTCAATATAAATATTAAATGAGTAAAAAACTTCTGTGGGTTTCTTCCTGTGATTTTAGCCACAATTTAGCTTTGGTTCGTTTTATTTTTTGAAGCTTCTATTTTATCTTGCTGTGAAAATATGAGACAGCCACCAGGTATTTGCTAATCCCTTTATTTTGTCTTAAAAACCAAACCACTTTTGGCTGTAACTTTCTGAGTTTAAATGGCTATCATAATGAGCAAAACCAATCACTCTTAATTTCAGATGTGCAGAGAAGCCAAAAAAGAATTTCTCAGTGCTTACTTGTGGCACTGAATAGTGGCGAATATGCTTAAGTATTGGTATTTTACTCTTACCATTTTACAGAGAGAGTGGATACTGTCCTTAGAAATGTGACTGGTTTTAAAGCTTTTAGGTAGACTGCATGAAAGTAGAACTCTTCCTCCAAGAAATTAGGATTTCTCCTAACTACACATTTGTAAGGGCCTATATTCAATGGTCAAAATTCAAATGAGGTAGCCACCAAATGAGATACCTGCCAGAATTCCCAACTGGAAAGATTAATCTGGTGCGTTTAATAGAAAAATATGTGGCTACCCGGGTCCCCCCAAAGACACACGACCACACAGATGTAGTGCCAAAAGAGAAATCCGTTTATTGTTTACAAGAATATCTTTTTGTAGTCTACATACAGTTTATACTTTTCTGACCACAATTGATAGCTAAGGCTTTCAGCACAGGACAGTTCAAATGTCAGCATCCACTGAGAAGCAGCTCTCATATAGCTTCTCTCTCGTCCAATCAGACACTGCTGTGTTGTACAAGCATCTTCCTTACATGGCATGGTCAGTCCTTTCACTTTCAGTTTGGCTCCTTCTTCAGCTCCTGGGTCCTAAATTCCGCTTGCCATCTGTGGCCTACAAAAAACATTCACTGGCATTTCCCTACATCTCCCCCTCCTTTATTAATTAAATGGAGGGCCATAGCCGTGTTCACTTGCAATGCCATAATACAGCTAACACTCTTATCAATCATATGTTTTACACAACCCAATGTGCAAGGAACACAGAATATAATCGTGATGAAGACTACAAATACAAGTATGCCTGTCATTAACAATCTTTTAAACCATGACCCAATACCAAATCCATGCAACCATGAAAACATACCACCCAAATCAACCTCTTCATACTTCTTCAGCTGCTGACTCAATTCTCTAAGCTTCTGAATGCTTGCATGAATACTCTCAGAGTGGTCACTGAGATTCATGTAGCATAGTCCTTTGAATTCTTCACAACCATGACCTTGTGCTAAAAGCAAGAAATCTACTGCAGCTCTATTTTGCAAAGTATCAGTTCTAACTGCATCTAAATCAGCAAGCAAATCATCAATAGCTAAGCTAGTAGCATTTATGTTTTTCTCAAGCCAACAATTGTCTAGGATGGTCAAAGCATGACCAGCAGCTATAGCTGGAATGATGCTTGTGAAAACTCTTGATGGTGTACTCCAAAAAGCAATATTTGAATAGCAATTTTCCTTAAAAGCAGCTACTGATCTTTTACGTCTATAAACTACAGCCTTATGATCTATAGTAGAAAGATATAAAGTTAATTGCCCAAATGTACATGGGCCTCCCACTGCTCTACTTGGGATACCTTGCCACACACGTTGTCCACAAATCAGAAACAAGCCAGCAGGTAAGCCTATTAAAAAGTCAATCAAATAAGTCAATAGTTCTCTTATCACTCTAGGGACCGATGTTTCTTCCCAAGAGAGATAAGATTATATCTCCTAGGGGTATTCCCCAGGGGTTCTTATTCTTAGAATACCTGCTCAGATGTTTCAAAGTAGGTGCGTCAGAGAAGGGCCTTTTTTCCTCTCTCTTAAATAAGT
>VXBA01002146.1:183782-205756 GCA_013399895.1 Serilophus lunatus | reverse complement strand
GTTAAAGGGAGCGAGCAAAACACTACCTGCATCCCTGCCCCATCAATCACTTGGCCTAGCTCCCTAAAATCCCTTTTAACAACTTTGCAGCCCTTCTAAACATCATCACTGACGGCCTGAATAACCACTGAGGGGTAATAATCAGTGGGCTGAATCAACTCAGGTAACCTCACAGATATATCCCTCACCCCAGCACCAGGAAGGCAGCAGACTTCCCTACGGGATGGGTCTGACCTACAGACTGGGCCCTCCACTCCCTTCAGGAGGGAATCACCTATTATAGTAACTCTCCTTTCTTTCCTAGTATGTCCAGTTCTTATCCTTCTGACAGATGAAGGAACACCAACTTACTTCTTATTACCATTAGTTTTAATCTATCTGACTGATGGAGATCTGGTAGTCTCTTGGGGCAAAGAGCTACCATCAGTAACATCAGTTTCATCAAAAATCACTATTTCACCATCAGTCATCATCCCATCCTCACCCGGGTTTATCAAATTCCAGGCCCCCAAACCTATTCTGTAAGGGCACCTGGAAAGGCGGCATCTGGAAGGGAGTCGGCATACAGGAGGGAACTCTATTCCCCCCTCGAAAACTGACCTGTACCCAATCCTCCTCAGCTTCAAGGTTGCCTCCATCAGCCTGAGCTGAAGAGAGGTAAGAAAGACCAGGCTCCTCTGACCCCTGGGAACCATTCCTGAGTGGAGAGAGAGCATGGCTCCACCAGTCTATCTCTTTCTCACAGTCTCGAATACTTCTAAGCTTATCTACTTCTTCCTTAAGCTCTGCCACCAGATAGAGCAGGTCATTCACCTGGTCACAACGAACACAGGTGCTTTTAGTATTACCCTCTGGGACAACAAGGCTCAAGCACTCCCTACAATCGAGGCAGTCAGAAGTCTGCACAGCCACATCCTTCAACAGAGGCGCTGTTTGTACAAGCACGCTCTTTTTACTAACAGACTTTGACCGTTTATTCACCATTATTGGTGAGAAAGACAGGGTAAAGGAGGAAGGGAAGGAAAAACAGGAAGATAAGCCACCTACCAACCAGCGTCTACAGCCCTGCCTGCTCAACCTGCCTGCGTGAACTGCTAACTGTATTGAGAATGCCTCTCTGTGATCAGCCTCTCTGCGACCCTGTTTGTCTGCTCCAGGTCGCCATGCTCCCTATAGGCCCCTAAGCCTTAAATGCTGGAGCAAAGCCCACCGCCAGCAACCATTTCCTGCTTCTCGTCTCAGAGCCCAGAGCCCACTGGGAAATGAAGAGAGATAAGAAAGAAGAAGAGAGACAATAAGGATATAGGTCATTCTTATTATTACTTCTTCTATTCATTTATTATTTCATTCACAAGGTTATTTCCTTCGTCTCCTGCTGTGGTTTTGTTCACTTGCTTTTCCTGGTTTTACATCCCTGAGAAGAGCGTGTGTCAGAACTTTTAAAAATTAAGCATGTAGTTGTTTACCTATCTTTTAGAGGAGCACTAACTACCAAAAGAATCTCAGAGACTAGCTGCATATTTGTGAAATAACACATCATTCCACATTTGAAGATAACCAAAGCTTATATCATTGAGTATTATCTCATTAGATGGTTGCTTTACAATTCATAGTTGTTTCCACAAACAAGGAATGTCAGATGAGGAGAAAAAGGTGTCAGTAGAATTTGTTTTTGAAGGAAAACTGGAAATTGAGATAAACTGTGACTGGACAAACTAGTCTACATCCCTTAACCTTCTCCACTTAACTCAAGATTGAGGCACCAAACAAATACTTTTCCTCTCTTTTGCAGTTATTTTCAAAACAGAATATTTTTCTCTTTTTGATGCTATTGAAAAGTAAGAAACTAAAGCACAGGAAATGAACAGTGTTTTCCCTTTAGATAATATTGTTATAGTGTGTTGTATTGGTTCTTTATTGGCATGTACTATTAGAGAATTTTAAACAAGGGAAAATATCTCATTGAATACAGTTAGCAAATATAGTTATCTCTGTCAGGGGAAGAAATCACACTTCATCAAATACTTTCTCATGGATTGAGGGTATCTCACATTCTTGTCCTTTCAGCCTTCTCAGCTGGTGGTGAAACGATACATCTGGAGAGATGGAGTGGCTAAAGGGATTTATTTCTATCTTTTTTTTTTTTTTTTTTAAATTACAACCTTTTATATATGAAATCAGAAGCAGAAAAACATTTGAAAGCTACTTTGTTTTTCTTTTGTCTTCAACATATAGGTTTATATCCCTTTTCTCTCTCACATCATTTGTTTCCCACACAGAGGAAAAGCTGTTAAAAAGCTGAAGACATACCAATGGTTTTGCCAAAATAAGTTTGCATGGTACATTTGGCAAAATGTATTCAAATTTTCTGTTCCCTATGTAACATTCTTTTGTGTGTGTCCTGATTCTAACTAGCACTTTATACTGTTTTTCTCTGAAAGCAGAATGAAAATAGCAGGAGAGGTAAATTAAGAAATGTGATTGCTATTTATAATTTCATGTTGTCTAAGCATGAGCTAATTACATCTGACAGTGTTTAGTCCGTCCATAAATGTGAGAACATTCGCTGTTGATTAATTGCATCTCATAAACATTCAGTTGCTGCCTATTTGATTTAAAATGTCAAGGAACACAGCAAATATTTGTAAGCGTTATTTTTTTTGAACACATATACAATCCTTCTATAGAAGCAGCCATAAGTTCTCTCCCATATAAAGAAATACTATATTAAATATATTTCAAAATTAGTTGAAATATTATTTTTATTCTTATTCTCTTTGATTAGAACATTGAAAGACTAATGCTTTTGAAATATTTTCTAACTGTGTGATTGACAAAATATTGACTAAAGTTAATCTCCCTTTTATATTTTAGTGAAGTTTTTGAGTGATAGTGGTAGCAGACTAACATAGACATTCCTTCTTTCACTTTAGGAGACCATATCAAACTGGTCAGATGGACTTCGTCATTGCACTGTTTGGAATCTAATCCTTTGTGGACACCTTCAGGAGTGGCAGAAGAGTGACTTGCACAAACATTCAGTTCTTAGACAGATTATGTCTCCCAAGATAATGGACTTTATTGTAGAATCATCTGAATTTAGCTGAGATGACTGAAAGTTCATTGATTAGTGGGCATAATGAGCAGCAACAACTTATACTGATTTTTAAGAAGCACTACTCAAGAACAAAGCTGTTTATTTATTAGAGAAAAGTTTGTTTGGTTTTCTTTTGGCTTTTTTTTTTTTTAATTAGTATGCAGTGTTTCTGAACCATTCTATTTCAGATCTGCTAATAAAATTAGGTTTATACCTCATTTATAAATGATGGTTAGTATCCCACTTTTCTATTTCTTTGCTTTGGAAAAACCCCCAACACTATCCTTCTGATAGTCATATGCAGGATGAATTACAGTTAAATGGTATGGTATAGTGATGAAAGTCCCTCTGTGGCCTTGTATGTATCACAGTATCAGCAAGGTTGGAAGAGACCTTAGAGATCAAGTCCAACCTATAATCTAACAGCAACCCATCATCTAAACCATGGCACCAAGCGCCTCATCCAGCCTACTCTTGAACACCTTCAGGGTCGATGACTCCACCACCTCCTTGAGCAGCCCATTCCAATGGCGGATCACCCTTTGTGTGAAGAATTTCTTCCTAATATCAAGTCTAAACCTCCCTTGATGGAGCTTGAGACTCTGTCCTCTTGTTCTGTCGCCAGTTGCCTGAAAGAAGAGATCAACTCCTGCCTGACTACGAAATCTTTTCAGGTAACTAATCTAGACAGCCATAAGGTCACCTCTGCGTCTCCTCTTCTCCAGACTAAACAATCCCAGCTCCCTCAACTGCTCCTCATAGGGATTGTGCTCCAGCTCCTTCACCATCCTCATTGCCCTTCTCTGGACATGTTTCAGTAACTCAACATCTTTCTTGTACTGAGGGGCCCAGAACTGGGCATAGTACTCAAGGTGCAGTCTAATCTGTGCTGAGTACAGGGGAAGGATAACTTCCCTAGTCCTGCTGGCCACACCATTCCTCACGCAGGCCAGGATGCCATTGGCCTGCTGGGCCACCTGGGCCACACACTGCTGACTCATGTCAAGTCTCCCATCCACCAGCACTCCCAAGTCTCTCTCTCTATCCGCCCACTCTCCAGCCACTCTGACCCCAGCTTACAGCTCTGCATGGGGTTATTGTGATCAAAGTGTAAGACCCAGCACTTGGACTTGTCGAATCTCATCCCATTGGAATCTGCCCATCTCTCCAGTCTGTCCAGATCCCTCTGCAGGGCCCTCTTACCGTCCAGGTGCCCCGAGCTTGGTATCATCTGCAAACTTACTAATGAAGGACTCAATCCTGTCATTCAGGTCATCAATAAAGATATTAAACAGAACCGGGCCCAACACTGATCCCTGAGGGACACCACTAGTGACCAGTTGCCAACTGGATGTGACACCATTCACAACCACTCTGGGCTCGGCCATTCAGCCAGTTCCTAACCCAGCACAGAACACTCCTGTCGAAGCCCCGGGCTGCCAGCTTCTCCAGGAGTATACTATGGGAGACTGTGTCGAAGGCATTACTGAAGTCCAGGTATACTACATCCACAGCTTTCCTCTCCTCTACTGGGCAAGTTACTTGGACATAAAAGGATATCAGGTTGGTCAGGCAAGACCTACACCTCCTAAAATCATGCTGGCTGGGCCTTATCCCCTGGTCATCCTGCAGGTGTTCTATGATTGCACCTAGGATTAACTGTTCCATAACTTTTCCTGGAATCGAGGTCAGGCCGACAGGTCTGTAATTACCTGGATCATCTTTTTGGCCCTTCTTGTGGGTGGGTGTCACATTGGCCAACTTATTATTAGATTAACTCTTAAAAAGGAAATGAGATTACTATAAACCCAAATCAGAAAAGAAATAAAATTAATATTAATGTGGCTTTTTATTTCCTTTAATCATATGAAATATGGATAGATACAGTAAACGTTTTTTATTACTAGCATTTTGGATCAGACCTTTGATCACAAACAGGCCATGATATCACAACTCACAGTGTTTTACAATATCATAATTTCATTTTAAATTAGACTTATACATGAATCATCTCTCTGTTCCTAAGCAGAGGCTTCCAGTACTAAAATGAAGCTTCCTAAGCCAAAAAATGCTGATCACCCTGGAAAGTGCATTTTCATGGTTAAGAAGATTTTTTCCGGAACCTTCCTGAAAAGGAAAGCTCTGGAATCTCATATGCTCTCAGAAGACAGAGCGGATGTCAAAATATCTGGCATGTTATTTCTATATTTTGCAGTATAAGAGATAATATGTGCATAAAGCACATCTTTATATTGTCTGAAGTCCAGGGCATAGTATCCAGACAGATGTTTCACGATTTTGCTATGTATTTTACCACCCATTTTTCAGGGAAGCTTTATAAAGTGGGAGGTGGATGTTGACTAGCCTTCCCTGCTGCTTGTGATCATTGACAAAAGAAGCTCAACAAAGCCACTTCTGGCAGTGCTAGTTTACTTAATAGACAAAATTTGGTCATTCAGTGTGTTTGCACGGAAAATAAATAATTGTGGAACAAACTTGTTTTCTGCATTTTAAGTTGAAATAAAATATGTGAAATGAGCAGAAAGAAAGAGGAAGCTGTGTGTATAAGAGAAGAAAATGCTTTTATATCTGTTATGAACACATTACCCCTGAAAACCTTTTAGTGAATAATGCAGGAAAATAACTTTTCAATGTGTAGGTTGCTGTCAAATTGTGAACTATCACTATAAAATAATTTATTTTGACCTAGCATTTTTATTTTCTAAGTAAGTGGCTGAAATGCTATATGTGAATAAATGGTAAATAGTGTAAAAATACATCCTGGATGAGTTTGAGCCTTCAATGTAGATACTCAAAGTGTGTATGAGAATCAAATCCTATTCATGCAAACCTGTGGAATAGAGAAGCAGAGGGGGTCGGAGTACATCTGTTTGAGAAAATCTTCATGAGTATTGAGTGGTTTATGTGGAAGCTTTGGACTTTTCAACTTCTCATTTGCAGAATGGCATAAGAAGTATCACAAAATTAATGGTATCTGGAAAAGTACGTGTCATGGCTTTGGGGTTTGGGAAAGAAGGGGAAGGGTACCTTTGATGTGTGACTGGTGTTAAATCCCTTCCCATTTTGTCTTGTTCTTTTTTGGAGCATATTTGGAGGATGGGTGAGGATCCACACTGCATGGATTGTTGTGCGTCAGCGGCATGGCAGAGAAACCAGGCTTCGGGCAGTGTGTGGCATCCAAAAAGTCTTGAGTGCCCTCCCTTCCCCCTCCCTCCTGCCCCTCCCCTGGCTGGCAAAGCAGCGGGAGGCGACCTCACCCCAGTTTGTTTCAGATCGGTGGGTGTGTGGGGGGCGCACAGTGACAACACCCCAGGAACAGCAGTTGACAGCTCCAGTGCAGCAGAGAGAGGGTCCCGTCCTCACACGTGTGCCTGCTTCACAGCCACCTGGGCTGCAGGGTGGGTGTGCACGCAGGATAGGTGTGCACCCTTCACTGCCACAGTGCTGCTGGGTTTTGAAGTTCGTGCTGCACACAAATTTGAAGCTTGCATCGATGGGGCCAGGGAGAATGTGTAGTCACCATGGGCACTGCCATTTTTCAGTGATGAAAGTAAAGGGGCACCGGGATGGACAGCTCAGAGCTATTTGCTTACTGGACGAACTGAAACCGTGCAAGGCAGGCACAAAGGGGTTTTAAAAGCTTAGCACAAAGAAGGGTCCCTCCTCTTTGTTCTCACCAACATGAACTCAGAGGTTGCTCTCAGCCTTGAAGGATTCCAGCTGCCTCGTTTTCCCTGCATTTTCTTTGGCACGGTGAGGATTCCCTGAAGAGCCCATATTTTTGGCACCAGCAAACCCAACACTTCCAGCTGGCAGCTTGAGTTCTCCTGTCATAAACTTTTGCAGCAATTTTCTTTCTTTTTCTCTTTTCTGTGGGACTCCAGGGTGTTGCGGGGTGGAGAGAGCGCCTTCTTCTGTGGGGTTTTGGTGGGGCTGTGGGGTGGAGAATGTGCCTTCTTCTGTGGGATTCCAGGGGGGCTGAGGGGTGGAGAATGTGCTGTCTTCTGTGGGATTCTGGGGGGATGTGGGGTGGACAGATGTGTGGTTCTCCCTGGTGTGTGTGGATGGTTTTGGGAAGTCACAGGTCTGGGGTGTTTGGTGTTAAGATATAAATATATATAAATATATTTAATTCTTTGTCATTTTAATTCTTATTCATATTATATTTTTCTGTAATAAAACTTCTTGTATTCACTTAACAGGCTTCTGTTCTTGTTAAATAATTCTCCCTTGTCTCAAACAGACAGTATGTTCATTGGCAATGCTTGTTTTGCTTGAATATAGTGCTACATCAAGAACTTTATGCAGTAAAACACCCTTTTCTGAAGCTCTAGAGTAACAGATTTTAAATCTGGAACTGAATATAAATATTTCCCTGAAGGCTGCAAAATCTTGATGATATTTAGATCTATTAATGTTGAAAAAAATGAGGAGGGAGAGAGTGGGAAAATGTGGTGGTTTAGCACCTCTGTGTTAACTAAGGGGCAAGCTCAACAGTGATGAGAAGACTGAACAGAATTTTGAACAACAGCGAAACAGTTTATTTGTCTGGAGCTCAACCAAAGAAAAGACAACAGTTTAAGGGAACTCCAGACTTAACACAGAATTAAACCTGAAAAAGAACCACACAAAAAGGAAAAAAAAATGGAATAGGGGAACTGCTTTTCAAAGGCCAGGCAGGCTGGCTAAGGAGAAGCAGTGGGAAGGGAAAGCCGCTTCCTCTTCTCTCTCTCTGGTGGTTGTTAACTCCCAGCCCTTGAAGTCTCTGAAAAACACAACACAGTGAAAAGTCCTCCCCCCGACCCAGGGATGCTATTCGGGGAAACTTTCCACCTGTAGTTGTGCTGGCTTGGCTCTGGGGCAAATGGGGGAGGGCGGAGTCAAGCCATGGAGCCTGGAAGTCAGGAGAAGAGAGGCCGTGCTGCTGCTCTCCAGCTCGCAGCAAGCCAAAGAGAGCGAACATCCGTTGCTTTGGGCTTTAAGCTCTCCAGGTCCTGTGCGAATCTCACAGTCTCTTCCTGGCTTCGCCTCTTTGGATTGGCCAGCAGTCCGGGCTCCACCTCTCCTCCCGAGATATTCGGCTTCAACAAAATGGCGGTTCCCGCCAAAATTGTGAGCCTGCTGCTCCCCAGTGCCATGTTTTTACCAGCTGCGGTCTGGCTGCCGCCTCTCCGGGACACTCACCAGCCGCAGGAACCCTCAAAAGGGGTCTCTGAGGCTGACCGGGGCCACAGGAGCCACCTGAGCAGCCATCACACCCACAAAGCCGTGTGGGAGCCGTTCCTGGGGCTGCTGGCACCGCGGGATCCCTTGCCAGGCTCCCTCATGGGAGCCAGTGCAGCCACTGGGACACTTCTGACGTTACCATCCCATAGCCACGGGCACCGGGGCACCGCCAGCAACGAACAACCAGTGGGTGTCCGTACCTGCTGCTGCCAGAGTCCACTGCCTACACCAAGGGATCGGGTGACCGCCTGAGGGAGAGGCAGGGAAATGGCACAGTGACTTCCTCTCCCTGGTGCTGGGACTGTGCCCTGGGCAGCAGCCGGCTGGTGCTGGGGGAAGGCGTGAGTGCAAGTGCAGCTGCCATGAGTACTCGGGGAAAGCTGGTGTACACCACACAGCTCCAGGTCTCGCGGCTGGGGCCGCGACTAGCGCCCACAGCCAGCTGCCTCTGGCCAGCGCTCCCCCCTGCCTGCAGGCGCAGTGAGGGGAAACCCGCACCCCCGCTGTCACCCACATGGCCGAGCCGGGGCCGCGCTGGAACTAAACCCGCCACGTGCCGGCAATTGCTGCTGGTCCCCGTTTTGGTGAGTTCTTATCAAGAGAACTGTGGGAGGACAACCGGGGCAACCCCCTCGCCTTCCCCGAGTGAGAAAGAGAGAGGGCAACCCCCCCTCCCTCCTTCCCCTCCCCTCCAGCCAGCCCGAAGGGCAAGGTGGAGGGGGAAGAGCAAGGGAGGACTATTAAGGGGAAAAAAACCAAAAAACCAGTGTTTATACCAGAACAGGGGGCCAACAAACCATTAAAAATGAAATATCCCTTTCCTCCCCCCTCCCACTAAGAACCCCCCAATGCCCTCCCTCCAGTGGACCAAACACCCCTCTCTCCCAAACCCCCACAGAAACATAATTTAATTCTGGTTAGCTATTTGAAGTGTTATCTCCCTTGAATGACACGGAATTTATGAAGAAGAAAAAAAAAAACAAACAAACATCAGTGTCACCCGTGTTGCATCACGGCAAAGACTTTGGGGAAAGGTGTCTCTGCCTTTCCTGAAGAATAACTGAGCAGGCTCAGCTCAGTCAGACAAAAAGACTGATGTGGAGCTGGCAGAAGGAGTTAAGGAAATGGTTTTTCAGCAAGCATCACATTATTTGTGGTAACCAGAGGTAGTGTGGTGGAAGCAGAGAAGACTGGATAAAATATCTACCCAGGATTTTTATACAATCATCAAAGGATAGACTTGATTTTCAGGTTTTCTATTCACTCTGTCTGACTCCCATTAGACTTTGATCGTCTCAGGCTTAGCTGTTTAATTATTCTGGGAGTCATTGTCTTTGAAAACTACCTTACCCTCTAAAACCCACTATTTTTAGAGTGAAGAAGAAGCTTTTGATACAGTGTCTAAATGTAAAGCTGGGGCAATTGTATCTCAGGCCCTGAAGCTGCGAGTCTGTATTGCTCAGTGTGTTAGACAGATTATCTAGAATAGTTTGGAGCAAGTTAATAAAAATCTCAAAAACAGCTAAAAATTAATTTTATTTATGTTGCTATTTCCAAACATCTATTAAAGAATTATCCAATCTTTATCACTGAAAACAGCATGCACTTTAGAAGAGCAGAAGAAAGTCTAGCATCATCTTCAACTCGAGGAGAGCTCCAGGGAAAAGTACAGAAAATCCTTCTACTCTTCATAAAGGAAGCTGAAGTTCATAATTTTACTCTTTCTTGTCTAATCAGTGCTTTCATACACACAGTGAGTGGATTCTTGGCTGACTAATTTGTTTCATCTTGCTTCTGTAGAGGAAAAATTTTTTNTTTTTTTTTTTTTAATTGTGGAGTTATAGCTACTCTTTGAGTCTACTCTTAAATTTACAAAGAATTTGGATCATAATATCTAGGTAGTCTTCAGCAATGTAAAAAAATATGGTCTACCACTTCTTAGGTTAAAAAGTTGTTATAGTAAGTGTCCTGTAGTTGAAAACAATCAACTGGCTAAGAAAATTATAAGATACAGAATTCCACAGTGTTTAATTTGAAACTCATTTAGATTTTTTTACCATCAAGCCTAATGGTAGACTAGATTTGGTAAAACTATATTTCCACTTTCACAAACTAGATTTGGGAAAAACATCAGCAGTTTCCCTCACATATTTTCATTTGCTAGGACTTGCATCATTTCCAGCAATCAGGTTACCTTTATCTTACCTGGAACATGTTTGGAATAACAGGAGTCTTTTCTGACATCATATTTTCCTTGGCTTCCTGGCTTGCTTTTTCTCTTCTAAAAATTTCAAAGTGATATTGTGAGTGAGAAATCAATATGCTCTTTAACATGTTTATCTTCCCTATGTTGGCCATCTTTATAAAGAGCTAAGGACATTTAACAGGCAGCTTTTTCTTCTTCTGTCTATGACACTAGTCCTTGTGACTACAGATGCTATTAAGGGATGCTTGCGCCATTAAAGGTGCTGGTGTTTTCCAAACTTAGGCATCTTTCTGGTAGGCTTTTGAGGCTTACTCATAGATTTTAGTCCTCAGACATTTTAATGCCATTGATCATTTCTACAACTGGAGCAGCTTAATGCAAGATAAAGCTGACCTGTGAATACCCGAGAAAGGTTCTTTGTCAAATAATCACCTTGAGTCACATAATTATTCATTAAAAAGTTTCTGATGGATACCTGTCTTAAGTAAACCAACAAAAAAATCCCCAAAAGTTACACAAGTGACTTAAGTTTTGGTTAACTTAATGAAATTTTGAACTTCACCAAGTGTTGTTTTTTTTTTAAGTTCAGTAGAAGAGAAAGTGAGATTAATTTAACATACAGCAGCATTAAAATACAGCAGATTAAAATTCTAAGCTCTTTGAGGTCTAGTTAAACATTATCTGTTTGGTTTTTTCCTGATAGTGACAGCTGAAGTTCAGCCTTGACAGAAAGAATATAGGATGAACTAGGTGATTTTCTTCATTGCCACAGCATGAGTTAATGCTGGGATTTTAAAGTAACTGATAATACAATGACAAAATCTGTAGAATGTATTTCATGCTTACACGGTATCTGTTCTCTCATTTTTAACCCTGATTTTATTAAGATAGGTTTTCTATCTGTAGCTTTTCTCTATGTGTTTGCAAGGTTTATCTTTTGCTGTGCTTTTATAATAGACCTTGTCAACACAAAATTTCAGAAATGCTGTAACATTATAGTTTGGGCTTCAACTCTAGCACAGCTGTGGTTTTACTGACAATGACACATTTAATAGATACAAGGAGATACTAGCAGGAAGATATAACAGAAGTGCTAAGAAGGTCTGTACTTTGACTACAGCTGAGATATTCATGAAAATTGGGCATAAAATAGCTTTGTATTTAATTAAAAAAAATTATGTACTAGCAAAATACAGCTTTTTCCCTTTTGGTTTTTCTCACACAATTTTCTAGTGCCACAGAAATAGGTCTTTTCCATGCATCTGAAGCATAGTAAAGCCTTAAAGGATAGGATAAACAGTAGTTACTATTTTACAAGCCTGAAATAATAAAATGTATGCAAAGAAGTGAGGATCTCTTCTACTACGTAAAGATTTAGTAGTATGGACTTAAAGGCTGAAGGGCTACACTGGATCTGGCACCTCATCCGGCTTCCTTCAAGTTACTTGGATGCCTATCTTCAAGGATGTGTTGTTGGTTGGAGTGCTGAAGTATTATTGAAAAAATAAGAAAAGTGCAAGAAAGTGTGTAAAAAGCAAGCAGTTAAATTTATTAAAAAGTGTCATTGTTCTACTGTTACTGTGTAAGGCCCAGTCCTGCTCCAGCTCGTGTCTGTGTCTCATCTGGGAGTTCTGCTGCTTCTTTCAGAATAAACTCAACTAGGCGCTCTGCTTTAACTATATTTTCATATAAATTTGCTTCCCAGTTAATGACCTAGACCACACAACTTGTCTAGAAACAAAATAGCTTTTCTCAGCTCACATGCTAGCTGAGCTGGAACATTTTGCTTTCTCTCTCCCATCTCACTTTTGTAAAGTAATATTAACACTATTTTTCTTTATGAAATATTTTGCCACACCTTAGTGGAATCTACCAGGATCACTGAAAAGTGTGTGAGTATCCAGGTATAAACACTGGTTCATAAATATCATAAGAGAATTTTGGTTCAATTTGTATTTTGGATTTCAAGACACATAGTGAAGAAGTTGCAACGTAAGGTATAGGGGTTTTACCGGTGAAAAATTGCCAAGAATTTGGAGTTGGGTTTTAGCAGGGAGATTCTTTGGTTTTTTTACTTTAGGCCATTAAGTAAGTTTTAAGGGATTTTATTGCATTAACTTCCACTACCCTTCTAAAAAAATCATCAGTTAATTTACATACTGATTAAACATCTTCCATGTCGTTCTAAATTATTCTTAATTACAAAGGCTGTTTCCATAGTGACAATTTATGTCTTAATTTCATAGTAGATTTCTTTCCACTTATTCAGCTCATTCCATTTATCTACCTTATTTGTTATTTGAAATACACATAAACTTCAGGGGCGCTTATCTCTTACAGCTTTTGGGAAGGAAAAAAATGTATTAAGGCAGAGATAAGTGTTTAGTATGCAGCTAGTTCAATTACCATGGATAGATTTCTCTCTTTAATAGGAATGCAGGCCTTTGAAGAAAGCTTTTAAGAAAATAAACCAAAGAATCGATTAGATTCTCCTAGAATTGTATAAAGTCCAATAAGCACCATTTAAAATGTGCAATAATTTTTAACAAACAGACATAATTTTTACAATGTTTATGAAAAACAGATAAGTCATGGAGGCATTTAAGACACTTCTAAACTATTGTGATGCTTAAAGAAGTCCATTAATATTTTAATTAAAGCTGAAAAATATTGTTTGTTTCTTTTTATTATGCTTATTTCTTCACAGAGGGAGAACATACGGAGAGAAAAAGAACTGGATGTGTTGCTTGACAAAAAGTTGAACATGACCTAGCCAAAGTATGCTTTCAACTCAGAAAGCCAACAATTTTATTCTGGACATGACCATCATGCCCCTCTGCTCTGCTCTTGTGAGACCTCACCTGGGGTACTGCATCCAGCTCTGGGATCCGCAGGCCAGGAAAGACATGGACCTAATGAAGTGAGTCTAGTGGAAGGACATGAAATTTGGGGCTGTACCTTCTCAAAAGATGATCAGAGGGTTAGTGCAGAGGTCAAGATCTGCTTGATTGATAATTTCTAGTGTAAAGTTTATAGCCACTTACTAGAAGTGACCTGGCAGCTCTCTTGTGAATAACATATTTATTCTGAGACTGTATATAAAGCCTTTAAATTCTGCTTCATCCTTTTTCTTAGTCATAGAAAATCAGCCTTAAATTTATTCATTCACTAAGTTTGGGATTTTTTTTATACATTGAACTCTGCTTTTGGCAGTCCTTGCTCTTTGATAGTGCGACATTGAATTAGTCAAGAATGCTGGAAAAAAAAAGAGATGCCAAACCTGTAATAGACCTCAACCATTTTTAAATGGTAGTTTATGACCAAACTCATACTTGACTAGAAAACAGACTAGAAAACAATTTCACACCATACATCTTAGTTTGAAAGTCGAATTGTTTCCTGAATATCAAAGCCAAAAGGGGCTGCCCTTTTATCAGTTTGTTGCTTAGATAGCAGTGCTGAAATGACTTATGTCCTCCAATATATCTGCAGGATGGCACTAAGGAAGTCTTTGACTGCACAGTTTAAGATGTGAATTTTATATTTTTCCTTTACTGCTCAGCCATTCAGTGGCTCCTGTGCCCTGAGGCTTATACTTTAGGAAAGACAGAGACAGAACCTTCACTGCAATCACCAAACTGGCAAAGCTGTGTAGTTCCAGAGGTCATATCGATCTAAAAATGGCAGGCTACGTTTTTTAGTTTTTTTTTTTTGTAGCATGAAGTGACTGCCTGGTGTTAAAAGAGGTTTCTTGCACATTGTTTGCAGACAATGCCTTTATGAAGTTGTTTAAACTGCTTTAGTTCCCAGCATAGCAACAATACTTATTGGCTCTGACTTAATTTTTCTCTTATTCAGGTAGTTCAATCTATGAGACATTTATGAGTTTTCCCTCTTTGTAGTACCTGGATTTTGCTTTAGGATACATCCAAGTAAAAAAAATAAAGCAGTCTCATCTCTAAACTGCTTTCTAGCCATCAGGGAGTAAAGGGGAGACAATGTATTTTATTTAAGGTTGGTGAAAGGTAACGAAGAAAAACAATGTATACATATTTTGCTGTCACAGCATCCATGGAAGTCTCAGAATTGCATGTTTGCTGCCATATTTTAATTTTGTGTAAACTGCGATGTGTGTTCTAAAACTTTCTGAAGACAAATGAGGAATTCTCATTAATCATGATGGGATTCAAATTGATTGCATTTCCAGTTATGCTTGTGATTACTTCATAAAAAGATCATGTCTCTTTTTCTGAGTCCTGAAAAGGAAAATGGAATAGATTTCTCCAAGGTTAAAGACTATAACTGATAACTTTCCAGAGCAAAGCTTTGAAGCTGATACTTTTCTTCTTCTCAGAGCTTTATATGGCCTCTGAGAGTTATAGTTTATAAAAATGTGAGATTAAATTCTACTTGATTACTTCTTCCTTGAGATTACACTCCTAGATAAACTTTTCTTACATTGACAGAGTTTGAAAGACATTAGATTGAATTATCTGTGGCATGAAGTTTAGGCAACACCCTATACTGTTTATCTTCCTTAAATCTAGGTGACTGCATAAAGAAGAGGCACTCTAAATCACCCTTCTTCATATATGTTTTCTCGGTGTGTTCATGCAATGCATTTCTGCTTTCTATGGATTCATACAAGAGTGAGTGATATACTGGCAATGGAATATACCAGTGGGTCCCAACTTATGTATTTTGCCATTTAATATTCCTTTTATTGACTTACAGTGAGGTTCTCAGATTGACAAAATACAAGCTATGTGATTCAAATATTTTTTAAATAAAAATAATCCAAGAAAGGATAATCCCCTCAAAAGAATGTTTGCTTTAAATCCTCCAGAACTGGATTGCTTTTGTTTCTGTTTTAATGTCACATAAGCAAAACAACTGAAGAACAATATTCTCCAGCTGACACTAGTACTGTTTCAAAAATTCTTGGATTTGATACTGATTTACATGCACAATAATTACTTACAGTTTTTAATTATTTTTTTTTTTTTTGCAATGCAGAGTCAAGAGTCTGACATGTGCAATACATGTTTATTAAGGTAAGAACTAACATCTTGAAATACTTAGATTGGACTCATAAATTGTTAGCTTTCCAACTTCCTTTTCATTACTGATTTTATGCAAGTATAGAACACCTGGAAATTTATTTGGTATTATAATAAAACTAAAGAGGATACTGGACGGTAAAAAGTAGCAATAGCATTTTTGAGTGGTGTGGGTTAATCTCTGTCTAGGCAGTTAAGGCTCACACAACTGCTTGTTCATTCACATTACAATAGAAGGTGGGAGAGAAAATTTGTGGGTTAAGATAATGTTTAATAGGGAAAGCAAAAGTTCTGTGTGCGAGCAAAGCAAAATGAGGAATTCACTCACTTCTTTACATCATCAGACATATGTGTAGCCGGTTCCAGGATGGCAGGTTTCATCATACATAACAGTTAATTGATAAGGCATATGCCACAACTTTTAATATACGTTTCTTCCTCCTTCTTTCCCCAACTCTCATTGCTGAACATGATGCCATATGGTATGTGATATCCCTGGAATGAAGCCTGGTTGCATAGATGGAAGTAACAAAGCATGACTCCAAAACACTGTAGCTTTCCTGAGGGAAAGGAAGGCCAGAACTGGAACCTTTTCTGCAAACCAAGTGGACCCAGCCAGGCTTCTGAGATGTGATGTGGCTACTGAGTGGCTAGGCTGATCCTCAGGGAGAGGCAGAGG
The DNA here is from genome assembly GCA_013399895.1 of Serilophus lunatus. Lineage (NCBI taxonomy): Eukaryota > Metazoa > Chordata > Aves > Passeriformes > Eurylaimidae > Serilophus > Serilophus lunatus. Next base: position 189,467 of record VXBA01002146.1, on the reverse strand, counting down.
GAGACAGTGTCCTTGCTAGTAGGAGATGGGAGTTGTTTGAAAAGCTGGCTCACCAGGATATGGGGCTGTAGGAGAAAGTGAGGAGGCTGTGAAGCATCAGGGAGAATGAGGGGCTCAGGACAAACACAGAAGCCCCATAGAGATGAACACTTTAACCTCCCAGCTCCACAGGACAGGGTAGCCAGAGTCAGTGGCCTAGGTTCCTGCTGGAGTTCACTGTACCAACAAATGACTAAGCCGCAATGAGTGCCCAGCTACATAATCAGATGGCTGCAGAGCCAGCTGTTCCAGCTCTTCCAACCTCTTGTGCACCCCCAGCCTACTCTCTGACAAGGCAATATGATAAAGAGATAAACAGCTTGATAGCGTGCAAACACCCTTCAGTGTTTGTTACCAAAGTGGTAACAAAGCCAAAACACTACTGTGTCATGTATATGAAGAAACTAACTCTATTCCAGCCCAAACCTATACAATCTTGTCCATGATAGTGTATTTAATGTCTCACAAGTAAAGTGCTTACTTAACCTAGCAAAACATTCCTAAAAGTTCTACCAAAGATGCCTGAACAATTGCATCCAAGGAGAGCAGCACAGGTGGTGCAAGGGCAGGAAACAATGTCCTTTGAGGAGGAGCTAAGGACTGAGCTTGTCTAGCTTGGAGAAAAGACTGAGGGAAGACTTCATTGCTCTCTACAACTTCCTGAGGAGGTAAAGGGGAGGGGAATGTGATGAGCTCTTCTCCCTGGTATCATGTCAGAACATTTGGCAATGATTCAAAAAAGAAGGTTCAGACTAGACAGCAGGAAACATTTCTTTATCTAGAGGATGGTCAAACACTGAAATAGTCTTCCTAGAGGGATGCTTGATTCCTCAAGGCTGTCAATGTTAAAGAGGCATTAGGAGAATATCCTTAATACTGTTTGTTGGTCAATCCTGAAGTGGTTTGGCAGTTGACTAGATGATAGTTGTAGATCTCTTCTAGAAATATTCAGTTCTTTTCTGTTCTGCTCTATGACTTTTTCTTTTGTTTTAGGAATGGGACCATTTACTTTCTCATACAATGCTTTAAAATTATTTGTCTGCATTATAGGAACACTTGAAGTATTTCTATTATGAAACAAGGGTCCAATAAATGAAACTCAATCCAAGGCTGAGACAACCAAATAGTCATTCCCTTATGGAACACATAATCCACCTAAATAGTAAACTAGAATTTTGCTTGTGTAGCTAAGCAAAAGTTTAAAACACTTGTTAGTTAGTGACAAAAAAATTGAAATATTTGGTCTTAAAATTTAAATAAAATGTAAAGACAATCACAAGTTAGTCACTAATCAGTTCAAAATAAACTTTTTTTTTCTTCTCAAAAATTTTGTACATTTGTTGCTACAATTCCTTGATATATTACTTTATAATTGAATTCTCTTCTCCATTCAATAATTATACTGAGAGCAATAAAAAAGGAATTTATAGCACTTATACAAATCTCTGCCTCGATATCTCTGCTCCATGTGCCACCAAAGTAAATATCAGGTATTCTAATGATTTAACTAGATTTTGGGTTGGGTTTTATTTAGAGATTCATGAAGATGGATTATCTGTCTTTCAAGAAAGTTAGATCTGCCTTCATTCATGTACACATTTCACTTCTTTGTGAGATGTCACTTCTCTGTCACCCCCTGGATCCTTCTCATCACCGTTTTGTACATTGTCCTCTCTTTTCTGCCACCAACTATTTCTCTCCCTGACACATTTATCTCTAAGTTCCTAGATACACTCTGATCATGCTGGTTTCTGATCCATTAATTTCTCTAACAGTACACTAATTTGAGCTTTTGTCTCCTAGTCATTCGAATAAGTTCCCTCTAAATCAGCCCGAGTTCTGATTAATGAGCATTAAGGCAAAGATGAATTCTGCAAAGTCCATCTCAGTTTCAGCTTCACAGGTCCACAACTGCCACTGCACCAGAAGTGCAGTACTCACTTGTTCTTGCTCTCTGGGACTAGAATGTATGGAGTTACATGGTTAGTTCATAAACCATGGGTCTGTACTGTCAGCTGATAAAGTAGGACAGGTTTAGCAAGAGAGAGTTTTCAGTAAATCTTTGATTCTCAGTTTACACAGGTCCTAACAGTTTCTCAATATATGCATTTTTGACCCACATTAAAATGTGGATTTCAGATGACATGAACTCAAGTTCAAAGGCTGAACTACAGACCCTACATGAAAGTCAAGATTTTTTTTTAATAGATGTCTTTCAGTATTTATCAATCTTCCCTTTTGTCCCCCATCCCAACCTTGTTCTTGAAAACATGGTTTCTGACAGACTAACAAAGATGAACACTCCACTTTTCTTCACAGAGCTGTGCCCCACCCGCTTCTCCTGCCTGCCTCAAATTAGCTTAGATAATATGAGCAGAATGACTGAAATATGGCAAAGTTATTACTAAATTCAAATAAAACCCCATAATGAAAACATTAGACAACACTAACAAATGTATCATCCAGCTATAAAAATATCTTAATTGATTTGCTGGAAATATGTTTGAAAATCTGTATGATAGCTGCTGTTACGTAGCCACATCACATTCTCTGCCTTTCTCTGATGACTTCTTTTTTCTCACAGGAACTAAAGTGCTTAATTCTTTGTCCAGTTCTTTCAGTCCATTACTTAAAAAAGTGTTTCATGTCAACAAGTTATGTATTTAACAAGCCTGTGCCTCAGACTGTAAGCTCTTATCTGTTCACAGATAGTCTTATTATGCTCTTTGCTAAGAAAAAATTGGCATATTGATCCAACTTGCTGTGATTGAAGTTTAAATATTACTTTAAAAGTCTAAGGGATTAATATGTCCTTAATGAGTTGCAAATAGTAATTGTGAACTGTCTTTGTTTCAGTAGAATACAGGATGAGAAAAACAGACTTGGCTTTAAAGCAGCTATCATTAAAGTTTACATCAAGCAAACAAACTTTCTTACTTGCTTCAGAGTGATAGTTGAAGCCCTGGCTATATTTAACTGCAGGTCTTTCAAATTCACTTGACAAAACTGGCATCAAATTGACAAAGAGAGTACTTTATCTATTTTGAGATATAAGTAGGTGTTTGGTTTTTTAACTTGGTCTCATAGGCAAGACATTCTTCATGCTAAACCATCTCACAAATTTGCTTTACCCTATTCATCTTTTGCTATAATATTATAAGGGAAGTGACATTTAAGGAGTCATATCTTGCCTGCCAGCATAGATGAATTAGTTGAGAATGTACATTGAGTAGTTAATTTATAAAGGGCTGTCTGTGTCACTGTTGAAAGTTGGCTATCATCCAGTGAAGCCATGTTATTAACTTGTATATGATGAAGTGTCTCATATTCTTAGCACATTAAGTTCCAAGTATCATTCAACCTAACTCTTTTTTCCCCCTGACATTTATAAGAATGTTTATAGGCCTTCAAGGTATAGCTGTCAATTTTCTTAGGTATACAATGCATGGAAGAACAAAATGGAGATGTATGGCTTGATTGGGGCTTTTGGCCACTTGCACCATTTAAAGAAAGGATACTGTGGCAGGTGGTGGGTTTAAATCAGAAACAACAAAAGGAACAAATGGTCAATTTTCCATACATATGTAGGAAGTGCTGTTATATGTCTGTTTTTTGTGTTTTTTTTTTATTCTGTCTTGTGGAATAGAAATGTGACATTACTTTTACTTGAGTGGTCTATACAGAAATTTGTGTTCTGGTTGACAGTATAAACCTTGGAAGATAAAATAAACTGGGGTCATGCCTGAAGATTTTCCTACTCAAGTGTATTTGAAAGTTAAAATAAAATCTTGTCCATGTTCAAAATATAGTATAGGTATATATGTGTATTCAAGTGAGAAAAATAGTCACACTAATCTTAAAATATTTTCATAAATCTTTTAATTATGGAGTGATAATTACATGACAACACTTATTTACTTTGTTTTGGCTTACATGCAATAATTGGGCTGAGATTAGTGTCTATATGGTCCTCATCCACACGAAATAAAAGGTTTATTTAAACCATTAAGGCTCACCTGACCAGTGGAAATTCACTAAGATGCCTGGAACATAATACTTCATGAATATAGATGTGGGAAATGTGGCAATTGATGGGAGGGGTTTAGGTTTTTGAGGGAGTGCTCATTAAACTCCCTTGTCTATTTTCTCACGTAATTCCTTTCCTGTTAAAATAAAATGCTTCTTCCCAACACACCTTTTGCATGACTTTGAAAATTTGTTATAGATAACTAAATAAAACCAAAAGTTAACACTTTATAACTGACTCTTGCTTTCTGCCTTTCCATTTCAATAAATATTTTGAAATTATATTAAAGTTTCCTTTTTTCTTAATTGGGTAAGGCTATTTTCATATGTTCTGTAATAGGTTTGAATATTGTTTTTTCTCCGGGGAGGAGGGATGTTTGGGTTGTTTGCCTGTTAAAGTATTAAAACCGTTTTCTTTTGTGTTTTCCTCAAAATTCTCAGGAGCAGAGAACAGAGCAGGGTAGGCCTTATCCCGCCTCCAGGACCTCGGTCTTGGTGAGACCGGGGAGAGAAACAGCGGGGTGATGTGAAGCCAGGACCAGGTCCAGGACCATCCCAGCCGCTCTTCTGCTTGACAGTGCACATAGGAAGTGTCTTCCCCGCTGCTGTGGTGGCTTAGACCAAGACCAGTTGTACCACCCCAGGAGTGGCGGGCACGGAGATGTTCCCTTTCCCCACATACCAAAATCCCAGTGTCTGCAGGGTTTCTCCCACTCGTCCTCTCGTGGTTCCGCTCCTACTGCCCGGTCTGTGTGGTGGAGTGGAGCAGGGCAGCCCCTGTCCTCACACCACCTGGCAGTACCAGCGGCAGTGAAGCTTGGAGGCTGTGCCCATGGTGCTGATGTCTGCCCTGCACCACAGTGAGCTGGGCTGGGCTTGGAGGTTGCTCGGGTGCGGAGCCCAGGTCCCACACAGCACGGCAGTGTGGAGTGGCACGAAGTGGCGGTTTCTTCTGGTGGGAGCTGGCAAGATCCCCGCTGGAAGTGACTGTAGTCCCGCAGCCCCTTCCCACACTGCCAGGAGGCGTGTGGCGGTGGCTGCCCCTATGAGTGGCCCCTTGGAACCTGAGCATACAGCGGGTTTGGCAGGAACTGCCATCTTGCCTATGGTGAAATCCTGGGCAGAGGAGCAGTGCCCAATGCTGCCGATCAATAGGAAGATAAGAGGACTTCGAGTTCACAAAATACCTGGAGCCCATAAAAGCCAGAACCCTGGAAGTCCTGTCCACTTTTGGCTGGCTCATGTGGTCCTGATAACATCAAGTGCTCTTCCTCCTGGTCCCTCTCAGCTCCCATTACCACACAGCACCATCGGAGCTCCAACAGTGGCACCAGGGACCATCCAGCTGCAACAGTGTGGTATCTGTTCCCCTTGGGTTCCTGGGGGGAGGGTATATTTGGTTGCATTGGTTTCTCTGTGGCCAGGTTTTGGTAGCAGTAGGGGGGGCTGAGGGAGAGGCTTCTTCGAGAAGCTGCTGGAAGTTTCCCCCATGCCCAGGCTGGGCCCGCTGCTGGCCAAGGCCAGGCCAATCAGTAGTTGAAGGAACGCCTCTGTGATAACATATTTAAGAAGGAATAATAATAAAAAAAAAGGTGGTAGGGAAATGAAGATGGCTGCCGG
>VXBA01002146.1:171241-183169 GCA_013399895.1 Serilophus lunatus | reverse complement strand
GCTTCTCACTGTTTTTGTCTTTCAGAGGCTCTGAGACTGGGAGATACCATCTTCGAGGTGGCTTTTCCCTTCCTTCCCTCTGCTCCTCAGCCCATTGGTCTGCTTGGAGGAGCAGTTTTTTTATTTGTTGTCTTTTTATTTTTAATTTTATTGCGGAACATTGTTGAGGCTCTTATGTGCATTTGGTTAATGCTTAGAGGAGTCTGTAGTTTTTGCGCCCCATAGAAAACAAACCTGTGTTTGGTGCTGCATCTCAGTTTTTCATCAGTGTTGTGCCCCCTAGTGGTTCAAACCACCACAGTTCTTAAAGACAAAACTAGTGTTTCACAAGAATTATTGTTTAAGATTCTGAATGGTCAAGGAACGGTACAAATGCAAGAATAAAAAGTTTATGAGGATAATAGAGATATTAATTCCCTTAGAAACCCATGTTATCCTATCTTAATGTTACTTATTAACATAATAAGTGCATACCTTTGCTGTAAATCTAATAACAGCTGTACTGTTTTTCAGGATCTCTGACACATATTAGTTTTCAAAGAAAAAGTTCCATGTGGGAGAGCATTTTAATGAATTTTTTTTCCTAAATTTTTAAAGTAGGAGGGCTGGATACTATAGGGCATGGCGATTCATTTCATGCCAGCTGTGTAAGAGTGTCTGTCTTGGTAGGACAAATAAGGCAAGTATCTAGTCTAGTACTTGCAAGAAGGTTTTCTTGAACGGTGAAGTCCATTTAACTCCTTTTTCTAGCATGTTTTTTGGCCCTGCATTTTCTTATTGGCTAATTATTTGCCTCCCACAGTATTCTCTACCTGCTCATACACTTGGTTTATTTAGAGTGTGCTCAAAACCTGAAGTGCTATTAAAAGCCAGGATGTATAACGGAAAACTGAGCAGCAGGTTAAATTTTCTCAGTGCAAGAGGTACAAAATCACTTAATAACTGATATTATATTTTTCCACCTGATTTTTCTGAGTTCCATGAAGGGAAAAAAGTTGTTAAGAGTGTTCTGTAACTGAATTCGTTATTGGCCAGCAGGAAACTTATCTGCTGTGAAACTATGCATTTTTTATTTCATTGTATGTTTTAGCTGGACTGTTTAACAACAAAATCACTCTTTTTGAGCTAATGACATGATACTTATACTCAATAATCTGTAGTAATTAATTTTTAGGCAGTACATATATTTTGAATATCCCAATAGAGGCCACATTATTGAGTTGTGGAATAAATAAAAACTAGAACACTAATCAAACTGCTTCAATATTGTCTTTCAACATAATATTAAGTGATCAGATTACTGAGGCTGTAGATTACTTGCATAGTCTAGATGAAGGGATATGAAATTTTCCAGTGCAAGGTGCCATTCTTGCTTCAGTCTCTGAATACTGCAGAGAACTCTGAGAGTACACCTGGCAAGATTCAATAATTTATGCCAATCTGAACCTACGTTGAGCGAATGTGTGTTAAGGTCCTTTCTGTCATCATGAAATTCTCCATGCAGCTGCTGGCAGTGCAGTGTTTAAGGTACCTCCCTTAATTCTGAAAAAGTCAGTTCAGGAATGAGAATCTGAAGTCTCAGTGCAGAAAGTCTATGGTTAAATTACTCAGAACGTATGTTCACACAGTCATGGACAAACTAATTCTAGTATTCAAGCCATCTGGTTTACAGCAAACACTGGTATCTCTGTGTTACTGTTAGAATTACTGTGTGAGGTCACTAAGCTATGACAAGCTGAGCATTAAGGCAGTAATTTTCATCAAAGATTGGAGAATTTTCATGACCTCGATTTTGCCTAATACTGCTTTGGAATGAGCTGAAAATGAAGCCCAATCTATGTGAAACATTTAAGGGAAAAAAGTGAAAAACAACCCCAAACCCCAACAACGTGGTTTACACCACTTTAAATATAAAATGGTATTTGTTAGTCATCTTATTTTTTGCAGTTCTTCTGAGAGACTTCACATCAAGCAGCCACATTTAATTAAATATATCAGTAACATTTTATTGAGTCATTTCCAATTTCCACTACTTGACAGTTTCTTTTGTACCGCAAAAGATATTTTTTCTGAATAGTCCATAGCTATACTGATGGAAAACTGATTCTGTTAATGTTAGTCTGTAGATGCTCAGAAATGTAGGATTAATGTTGGCTTTTTAAAGATGAGTTGAAGATAAATGGAGATGTATCGCTTACAACACTGACCTTATAGCCCGTTTACTGTGTCTGGTTTTTATTTTACTATATCATTTTGTTTATTATATGCATGTGTCTTTTAATTCCTTGACTACATTATCTAGTGTTGAGTGTCTGCTTTTAAATGATGTTTGTTTCAGAAAAATAAAACAGCTTGAAAATAGTTAGAGACTCTAAAACTGCTCATTATTGCCCTGATGCTGTATATCACATTTCAGTATTGAAAATGATGGGGTTTTATGTTTGTAATGTTTTCTTAATGCTTATTCTTGGGGCTATTCCATTGTATTATGTTTGAGTCGAGTGCAGAGAAATTTCCCNTTTTTTTTTTTTTTTTGTTACACTTATTTAGAAGATGGCTTTGAGTTATCTAGGTGTGCAAACAATTTAGTACACTACCCTTCACACTACCTCACTAACTACTATTTTGCTTGTTGTGCATATTACCAGGTAGATTCCCTTGGTGACAACCATGATAGCCATTTGTTATCTTTTTGTGCTGATATTTGTTGTATTTAGGAATATTATGAACTTCTTCAGATAGGACTAAGATACTTTTCTTCCAGGGCTCAGTTCTGCTATTGATTACTGATAAAGTGTACATGAAGCAAGGCACTGTTTTTATTTTCCTCATGTTTCTAGCTTTTCTCTTAAACTGCAAACAACTGTTATGCAAGATTTTAATAAACTGAGGGAACTGAGGGAAAAGGTGGTGCAATTTCGTGATAGTTATTACTGGGATGAATATTGCTGCTTATCAGCCAATCTATTTATTTATTTATGTATTTATTCATATATGTTGTTGTATGGACTATAACATTGTTCCACAGAATTTTAGGTGTATTTATTTTGTATTGTTTGTTTGTTTGTTTGTGACTTTTTAAAATTTTTATTTTAAATTGGAGCGAGAATTATTGGCTTTGTACATCCATAATGGACAATTTAGAGTAGTAACTGACCAGCCAAGTAACTTTAAGGCAAAAGTCTCTTATGAGCTGTTCATTCATGTACTATCATTTGCATGTTCAAAAATCAATATTTTGTATTTGGTGGTCACTACAGCGAACCAAAGAATGCTTTTTCACAAGAATGGTATTTGGAACTACTTCTTAAAGATACACTCATCTTCTTGCAAGAGCTGTATTTAAATATTTGGCTATAACATTAGGATACAGTTGAGTAAACATTTAAACTATGGTGCCTGAATGTAAATATTCATCCTATCTTCTCTCAGGTGGCTGTTTTTTTCTGGGCTGAAGAAAACTTCTATGACTTCATTTCTGGCTGTACAGAGTTTCTTCTTCATTTTGCTACCCTTTTCCACTCTTCTGTAAGCTTTATCCACCCTTCTGCATCTCCTTGAAAGTAGGGAAGAAAACATTTAAATTGCACTCTGTGTTAAGTGTGATGGCCACTGGAAACAAGAAAGTATGTTGTTCTATTCTCTTAGATAGCTTCTTCCTAATTATCCCTAAAAACTGATTTGAATCTTAGACCACTGCTGGATTCTAAATTGATGTGTCTTTATTCATCATAACCTAAAGCCTTTTCCATGAATATCAACAGTTATCTCAGAGAGCATAATTTTGTTTCAGGGTAACATAACTTGTTTTTTTTTGGTGTATGAGAGTTCACTTCACACTTAGTTGTGCTTTATTTAGTCTTCTACCGAGTCCTGCAGAAATTCTGTGCAGTTCTTCAAAGATGTCTTTTATTTTTACTCTTCTGAACTCCTTTGCATTATCTGCAGTTGTGGTCTCATGCTTCTCAGTTTCTTTGCCAGTCTATTCAACACCACTGATCCTAGCACAAATTCAAACATAACCCCATCAGTGACCAAATCCATGATGAAAACATATAGTTTATTCTCACTTTCTATCTTTTCATCAATTATTTGTCCTTGCAAGATCTTTTCCTCCCATGCCATAGCTACTTTACTTCCTAAAAAACACCGATGAAAGCTTTCAACTAAAGTCTCTTAAAAATTCAGACTGCCTCAATTAATTTTGATTTGCATTATTCCTAGGCTTGCTGAAATTTTCAAAGAAATCTAGTGATTTTGTGACATACTATTTTCCTTTTTTACAAAAAAATTGTAATCTCTTCTGTAAAATATCATACTTAGTCAAGTGACCAGACCTCTCTATTTATGGCTTTTATGATTTGCCTGCTGTGAATGTCAGGCTAACAAATGTTTGGTTTCCAAGTCTCTTTGGCTATTTTCCAATTCTGTGTTACGAAAGCAGTTTCAGGGAAGAGGTTAGAAATTTAGCTATTTCATTTTCAAGATTTCTAGGTGATTACCACCTGGCCTTGGCAATTGGTTTCCTTTCTGTTTATTGATTTCTTCCACAACCTCTACTGCCACCACTTCATCTCCTGTTCTGCCCTTGCATATAAGAAAAAGCTCAACAAGGACAAATACAGAAAATTCTTTTTGGTGTGCATTTTCTTCTTACACAGCACCTTTTATATCGGGATATTTTGCTGTTCTTCCAGTTTGTCTGCCATATTTTCTTAGTAAATACACATCTTTTGTCTCCCCTGGCAACTAGAAAATGTGCGAGCTGGCCCAGTCATAAAAGAAACTTTTAAAACCCTCTGACATTTTGTTCTGGGAATGTGTAAGAACTCAGTAAGGCTCCATGAACAACATATACCTTTCATATCTCCATTGTCACACAGTTACTTTATTGTTGTTGATTTAAGGAACAAAAGTAAGGTTCTATATAGATTTGTAAGAAATTTGTTTCGCATATGTTGTGCCATGTTGGAATGGCAAGGAGACTTGGAAAAAGGTAAAAATGGTAGGTGTTAGGTGTATATTAAACGTACAACAATTATTGTTTAGCAGTGAAGTAGATTAAAATACGAAATTTGCAATGCTCTAATGTGGAAAAATATCTCACTAATTTGTATTCGAAAATCGTATTTATTGTCAGAACTCATCTTATTTAACATGAGAAAACTCCTTGTGGTTTCTTTTAAAAATAAAGATCAAGAAGTACTAAATTAAAGGGTTTGGAGTTGAGTTCTAATAGTCTCAATTTGTCATTTCTGTTCTCTGGACAGATACCTGTGGACAGACTCTTATTTGCTTCATGGCAGCAGTCAAGGTGTGAAACAAAAGGAGAGAAGATGCCAGTGAACCTTCCCCTGGCTTAGGAAGCACATGAAAATGTGTCTGGAATATAGGAGAACATTTCCTATACACTTCCAGAATGTTTCCTTTAAACGCTGCGTTCTCAGAGCAAACTCTCTTGTTTTAAGAAATTCCGACGAAGGCACAAACCCACAAATCTAATTGATCTTCACATCTTTATGGCAGGCTAGCTGTTAATACTTTCAGATGGATGAGCTGTTGCCTTGGATATTAGTTCATGACCAATAGACCTTTATTTTTAAAAGAGCCCTGGAAAATATTTATTGTCACATAATAGATTATTATTCAAGACTATTTCTTTACAGTTGCAATCCTACTCTGGTTTCTACGTAGTTCTTGAGTTGTATACCCTGGAGAAGTATTGGAAAAGCTCTGCCAATTTAATATGGAAAGAGACAAAGTAAGGAAAAACAAAGTGCAAACACAAAGAACAAAACAGGTAAATGAAAAGACAAAAATTTTCTGCAATGAAGTTAAAAATTAAACAGTGGATAGCTTCCTGTGGAAGTGAAGAAGCTTTTTCTTATGAGAAACATATGCAGACATGGTAGTAGTTATTCTTTAAGGAAATCGTAGGCATTTTGATAATTTTTTTCTTTTTAGTTTCAGGCAGAATAGTAGTGCACTTCAGTAATCACACAATCTTTGGAAAGAGCCGGTTCCAGTGGCTCCAGCAGCCCCATTGCAGGGCACAGCTGAGCCTCTCAGCCATGGCTGGGCAGGAGAGAGCCCCGGGGAAAGCCTGGAGAAGGGAGGGCAAAACGCTGCCTGGCAGCCAGGGCTGAGTGAGGGGAACCGTGTGAGAAATAGCCCTGCGAGCCCGGATAGCAGAGTGGTTGGAGGGCAGGAGGGGAGGAGAAACCCTGGCAGGGACGGCCCTAAGGTTCTGGGAGACACCCTGGTGGGGCAGCTCCTGGGAAGGACCATGACAGCTGTTAAAGCTACTGTTTGCAGTACTACAGGGGAAATTTTTTTTAGAACTTTTTAAATTATTATTGTGTTTGTTGTTATTTTTTTAATTGAGAATAATTCTTTATATACTTGCAATTCAGAAAATGGGGAGATATTCATCATGCACTTCTGATTGTTTGGAAAAACATGCATAAAGTTCCGTTGGATTAACTCAGTGAACCGTAAAGTAAAAGTAAAATAAGACTTTTCTTCTGAAACAAGGTGTTTTGAGGAGGGGAGAATAAAGAAAAGATGGAGGGAATATGAAAGGAAGTATCAAAATAACATTTGGGATGTTTGATGAACATTCTGTAATTCTGGATTCTGTAATGCTTTTGTGCTATATATTGTAGTGGTTATAAATTAAATATAACATTTTTTCCTAACTATATCAATTGAACCAGCATGATTATGGCTAGTGGTGAGTTTATGGAACCTTTTCAGATTAAGTAGCTGTTTGAGAAATGTTGAAATGGTAATATTCACCTGGCAAGAAGGCAGGACACTTTCTGAGCTGAAGAAAGGGCACTCTTACATAACACTGTCAGATGTGGCTTTCCCTTAAAAAAAGTACATCAGGAAAATCACAGTGGCTTCAGTGAGACTGAAATTCCAGGGGATTAGTGTGACATGCATTATATTCTATGGGAAAACCCCTAACCAGCCAACCAAAAAAACCCCAACAAATGTCAAACCACCACTAAACAATAAATAAAAAACAAAACCATACTCAAGTTTTAAAGGAATGCTGGGAAAATTACTGCTTAAGCTTATTCTTGTGTATTTTGTTGGTCTATGAAGACAGTATTCACCTTTCCATTCCTCAAATGTAGGAATTCTGTCTTTGAATATGGGCAGCATTTTTGATGGAGGAGTCATCAGTCACCAAATATGCACTTTTGCAGGAAAAAAATCCTAGTCTGTTCAGTGTAGGAAATGGAGGCAAACCCAGTTCTTTGCATTTGCCATTCATGTATTTTTCCTATCTAGGAAGGATGGCTGAAGAATGAGTTCACTATGCAATGCAAAAATTTAGAAAATTTGTCTAATAGTTCAGGCTGTAAAGTTAAGCCAAGGTATTTACTAAAAAAAGATTAGAAGGTGAGTTAATGATAGTCAGTCAGTGCTTCCATGGAGGAAACAAAATAATCATTTAAGAGTTCCTCGTTCCATAAGGAAACAACACAAAATAGCAAGTAACAGAATCTAATACTAGTTAATATCTAAAATCAATTTAAAAAAAAAATTAAAGATGAGATGAATGAAGACATCATCCATACTGATGAGCTACACAGATCACACAGTCCTTTTGACTAGCAGCTGATTTGGAAGACAATACTACATTGAGAGAGTTGCATTGTAACACTGATGCACTACGTCTGGTATAGTAGAAACATAGCCTAATTCCTTAAGTAGAAATTTGTTTTGGAACAACAAAAAATCTTCTCAAAGAATTAAAATGATGCAGCCAAACAGATGAACTACAGCTGAGAAAAATTTCAAAACACTCAGACTTTAATAACATCCCAGAACAATATTTTTTCTGACTTAGTGAAAGAAATATAATTTTTTACCTTTGACTTGTAAGCAGTGGCTGCAAAGCTGTTCTGCAGAATTCTTTCAAGTATTTTGTAGCTAGCACTGTGAATACTTAGCATACATTTTGATTTAAAGGTCAGAGAGGTTCTCAGTCATTAAATATTAAGCAAATATTTAATATATGGTCTTCTGTGATCAAAATAGATTTAATTCCTCTACAATCTTAAGCTAGTCAGTCTTTCTACGCCTTTGTATGCTGCCTACAAAAGACAGCTTATGATTTTTATTTCTTTTTAAATTATTATTCCAGTCTTTCTGACAGTTCAGAATATGGGTTATTAGAAGTGGAAGGATCTTTAGGTTCTATTATCAGGCAATACATCATATAGGCCACTTCCCAAAGTTAGAAGGTTCCAAAGAGTACTTCAACTTCCTGCATGTCATTTACTTTTACCTTTCTAGGCAAGAGGTTACCTAAATTTTCTGCACTTGAATCTTTTTCCACTGTATTTCTATGTAGTAATTATTTCCTTTCAATCTTTGTTTCACTTACAGGATAAGATTCCATTCTCCATATTTATCTTTGATGAATATGCACTCGATTTTCCAAATAATCCTTTCTGAGACCTTGAACACTTATGCTACTGCTTCTTGGTCTCTGATGAAAATAATTGTCCTGATATTGGGATTTTATTTGTGTTCTTTGTAACTGCACCAGAAAGCTAATTTATAGTCATCCTGTGGTCATTTACTATATTCAGTACTTTTCTGTAATTTTTTTTAACTCTATAGTTCATAACTGAATGTTTTTTTGTTAACCAGAAAAGTGAGTTTAAACTAATTTTAGTGACTGGGTTTTGTGGGAGGTTGTTATTTGTCTTTTGTTGTTGGTTGAGGTTTTTTTTTTTGTTTTTTTTTCTCTTCAATCCCCAACAGAAAGGATACAAAGAGTTTTGTAACTTGGCATTTTACCCTACAGAGATCCAAGCAAAGACAAGAAGGTATAGCATAAAGTCTGAATACAGTGAATTATATTGAATTAGCAGTTTTATATTTAATGCTGCTATGACAGACCAATAAGCAAAATAATAAATAATTATATGCAATTAGAGAGGAAGATGCACAAACTGAAAAATGTTTATATTTTATTGAATATACATGTATACTATATAAATGTGTAGATTGAAATGACCCAATAGTGCTCAAGACTGGACGCTGTGTGCTTCTTTAAACATGTCTAAATAATCGAGATTTTCTGATGCTGACAAAAACATTATTTCCAAAATTGGCTTTAATTCTTTGGGTTCATATTGCCGGGCAGCTTTGATCACTGACAATTCTATTCTCTAGATCTAACATGAATAAAGAAAACCAGATGACAAATCCATTGTTTAAATTAGGAAGAGACACTGGGACAGCGAGCACTATCGTATGGGTAAGTAGCTTGCCTTTGTTTTATCCATTGAGTCAATAGCAACTGGGTTATTAACTGTGGCCGACAGGTGGAGTGCAGTGGACCACGACAAAGGTGGTGCTTCAGCACTATATATTACTCTAGAAAGTGCTCTCCTCATTGGGCACTGCTCGCTGCTTCCCTCAGCTCCTTCTCACTGAGGCTCTGTGGTTTTGCATCCCATTTTCCAGTGTAATAGCCATGCGACAATGATTTTTTTGTCTCTGTTTCACATTTTCTCTAATTACACCCTTCATTTTACTTTCTTTTTCTTACACAATAATTCTCCAGTTCTTTGTTTTGCAGTCATGCTATATTGAAGTCTCTTTGTGTCAGCAGCATGATCAAAACATTCACATCAACTTCTCTACCATAAGTTTTCACTGGAGTAAATAATGGATCTGACCTCTGAGAATTTTACTATGTCAACTCCTTAAAATATAAATCCCTCCATTTCCATGTAACCAGTTTGTATATCTCTATATCCATATATTATTTTGTCTCTGTATCCATATTTTTTATTGTAACCATTTAGGTTTAAAAGGAGTTTTATATCAGATGCAAATGGTACTGAAATCCAGTTTTAGATTTGCTGTATTTGTTTTGTTTGGCAAAAATTTATTCAAGATATTTGACAGATTAATTTAACATGTCATATGTAAAGCCTTCATGCATTATATGAAGTCATTTTCTGCATATTTGCACATTATTTTTTTCAAAATATGTTTGAAAATATTTTGTCTTCCACTTTTCCTTATGCCCCTTAAATTATTATTCTCCAGTCACCCCTTTATGAAAAGTTGCATTCTTTCTAGATTATTTTGTTAATATTTTTTCCTGAAGCATATGTTCTATGCAATAGATGAAAAGTGCTTATTAATTAATGGTTTATTATATTTTAATTGTAACATTGCAGTGGTTTTAACACTAAGGGGCGCAACAGTGATGAAAGACTGAACAGAAGCAACAACAGATAACAGTTTATTTTCTTAGAGGCCCTATAAAACTATAGACCCCCTTAAGAACTAAACAAACACACGCACAATAGACTTGACAATATTCAGCAAAAATTAAAAAAAAATAAAAGAAACAACAAAATGACGAACTGCTCCTCCAACCCGACTGGTGGTCTGACGAGCAGGGGGAAGGAAGGGAAAGCCGCCTTGAAGATGGTATCTGCCAGCCCTTGGAGCCTCTGAAAGACAAAACAGTGAGAAGCACCCCCCACCCCAGGAACCCAAGGGGAAGAGATGCCACACTGTTGCAGCTGAATAGTGTTCTGCCGTCACTGCTGGGGCTCTGGTGCTGCTGTGGGGTGAGGAAAACCGGGAGGAACTGGGAGGGGCAGCAGCCAATGTTATGTCGGCCATGACAAGCTGGCAAAAGAGCAGAACTTCCAGGTTTTATGGCTTTTATGGGCTCTTGATATTGTGTGAACTGGGGCATTCCCGGGCATGCTGCCTTCTCATTGGGCAACTGTGCTCAGCACCACCCTCCTCCAAGATTTTGCCGAGACCAAGATGGCATTTCCCGCCAAAGATGCCCACGTGACTGCTCTTGCCAGGAGGAGAGGGGCCGCCGCCGCCACCCTGCCAGCGCTGGGGATGCCCGTGCCCCGCGGCCACCACCCGTGGGCTGCCCCCCCCCGCTGCCACAGGACCACTCTGGGTGGCGCTGGCCCTGNGAGCAGAACTTCCAGGTTTTATGGCTTTTATGGGCTCTTGATATTGTGTGAACTGGGGCATTCCCGGGCATGCTGCCTTCTCATTGGGCAACTGTGCTCAGCACCACCCTCCTCCAAGATTTTGCCGAGACCAAGATGGCATTTCCCGCCAAAGATGCCCACGTGACTGCTCTTGCCAGGAGGAGAGGGGCCGCCGCTGCCACCCTGCCAGCGCTGGGGATGCCCGTGCCCCGCGGCCACCACCCGTGGGCTGCCCCCCCCCGCTGCCACAGGACCACTCTGGGTGGCGCTGGCCCTGGGCCAGCCCTGCCCCGTGCACCAGCTGCCGCTGCTCATGGGGTGTGGCCTTGTCCCCCGCAGCCATCAGCACAGCTGCCAGGCTGGCTGCCGGCACCAGGGACAACCCGCTGTCGTTGGCAGGGCTGCCCGGGCTGCGGGACCCCGGGACAGGGGATCAGCAGTTGCCGGGGGCCGGGGGGGGGTTCTGCCACCTTCCCTCCCCCATGGGGCAGCAGCACCGCCCCCGCCGCTGCTGGGGCCAGCGGGGTCGGACTCTGCACAGCCCTGGGGCCGGGGAGCAAACAGAGGCACCTCCCAGTCCCACCCGGCCACGACAGAGAGGAGCAGGGGCTGCCGGGGACTAGGGGGGGAGTCTCTGCCACCTCCTGCAGTGCGGCAGCACTGCCCCCCGCCACTGCTGGGGAGAGGCGTGGCCAGTCCTCCACCCCCCCCGGCCTGGGGGAGCTGCGGANGCTGCCAGGCTGGCTGCCGGCACCAGGGACAACCCGCTGTCGTTGGCAGGGCTGCCCGGGCTGCGGGACCCCGGGACAGGGGATCAGCAGTTGCCGGGGGCCGGGGGGGGGTTCTGCCACCTTCCCTCCCCCATGGGGCAGCAGCACCGCCCCCGCCGCTGCTGGGGCCAGCGGGGGCGGGCGCTGCC